>OU342742.1:428128087-428228894 GCA_910589775.1 Avena eriantha | reverse complement strand
CGCCCTGCCTCGTCGTTCCTCGTCGCCTGCAAGCTATGCCGTCGCGAGGGCCCCACGGCTCGCTGCCAGATGTTGATGTTGGAGGACCTCATGTTCATGAACCCCTAGCTCGTCGTCGATCGATGCCAAGTACTACTTTGCCAATATCTGCAACATGCACACGGACCAAGGATCTTATGCATAGACATGAACACCTCTGCCTTGGACAAGATCTACCAAACAACACCAAAGAGCTACATCGCGGTACACCGAGTTCGCCTCCATGGAAACCACAAGACCGACGCCACGAGAAGTAACCGCCAAGATGCCAAGTTCGGTCGATGACAAGACCGACACGAGTCTAGACCCGAGGAGCTATGCAAGATCTACCGGCAGCAAACCCAAGACCGACCCGATACGCGGACCGGACAAGATCTTCGTGACGACAAGATCGACACCGACCAGGGCGAGTCCGATGCGCCCCCGGCGCCAAACCAAGGCCTGCTTCCCGGAACACCAAGCTCTCCTTCCGTTGTCCGGGAACGATTCCCGTCGAACCCTGAACCCCGAAGACCGAACCCGATCCCCGTCGAACCCCGTCGACCCCCCCAAGATCTTTGGAACCCTAATATGATTCCCTACCCGAGACCCCTATTTTTTATAATATATAATATCTCCTTGTTGTATTAATTGTACATCTCGCATGCATATCATGTGTTCGGGGGCATTATGCCGATTCACCTCATAATTAAATATGGAGTCTATATGCGGGATATCTTTGTCTTATTCCGGACTCCATTTAAATTGGTGTAGCGAACCAATGCCATGTTTCGCCCTATTAAGACAACATTTAAATTGTGGGTATCTTAAACAACATGAACCTATTAATTAATTGTCGGGACCCCGGTTCCGCTTAATATTGCGTAATTGGACCGCATCTGTGCCATGCCATGCACCATATCATAAGCATGCCGGATCTTCTGCCGTAGTATTAAATATTGCATCCGGTGTTTATTTTAGTGCTTTGCTTCTTCGCGGATTAGGCCGATGAGTTGATGCGAGTATCGACAAGTTCTCCGGATATGAACCTTCGGTACTGTTTCCCAGGCGAGCATCTCTCCCTCTTCTACCTATTTTGCATTTATAGTCTTTATTTCCTCCTGTTGATCTATTGCTATCCGTGTCGTGATGCTTTAGTTTCCGTGCACCAGTTATATCTCGTGCAACCTCTATATTTCCTTGGACACCTCCTATTACCTGTGTTTGGTAGATAGCAGGCCTTGCGAGTCGTAGTTGCTTGCTCAGGTGCGATCTCGTGTTGTCGAGTACCATAGTTGTTGGTATGCTGGCAGATGTTTATGGTGGAGACGCTTAATGGTGGAGATGATCATGACTTTAAATCCAACTAATAAATTGCTAGATATAACTAATGCAGAGGCATCGGTGGGCAATAGATGTTATTTGGTTCTTCCACGCTCACTTGTGTCCCGTAGGACCCCGAGTACTTGATACCTGTTCCTTGATTTTTCGCACTATCCACATCCGGGAGGCCGTGGACCCCCCTGAGCCAGAGCTTGTTCATTTCTATTTCTTGGGCCACAAACTAGTTTGGGGTTTTATTACTATCCTGTACTTATGCCATGTTACTGCTTTATTTACGATTGTGCGTGGAGCACCTGTACTGTTTAGGAATAGCGGAGTGCTTTCGCGGTATCAACAAGCCCAGTCACACTTTCGGGTTCCCAGTCGTTTACAACCATTGGCTCAAACCTTGGGTCCGTCTCGGAGCCGGCCAACTTCGTTGCGGGTAGCTTAATGGGGTGGCCCCTGAAATATTTTATGAATCCTATGATCGCTTTGTCGTGAATGCCTCGTTGGGTTTTGAGTTGGTTTTTCCGAGGTTGATCGAGTGTGTGTTGCTATTTGTGCACCCCTGCAGGGTAAAAATTTCTGAAAGCCGTGTCTGCAGTTATGGACGACTTGGAGCACAGTATCTCGATCATAGACAAGCATAACTAAAGTAGCGCTATAAATTTGACTTAATATATCTGACTAGTAATCAGCTTCACTATAATAGAATGGATAATAAAAATGACAACAACTGGTGGATCTGTGGTGATCGGTGTCATACTATACCTTCCTAGTAAGTATTGCAACTCCAATGGAACGTGATAAAAGTGTTAACAACTATTGGGTTTGGGATTCCTCAAGACAATTATATATGTCTAGTAAATGTTCCAACTACAACGGAATGTTAACTAAAACTGCCCACTACTTATGCTATCAGGATGACTCATGCTATCTTTATCTGATTAGTAATTGCTGCAACTATAACGGAATGAGTAAAATTGCCAACTGTGTGAGTTCCTTGGTCCGACTTCCTCGTTTGGTCTCGAGGGGGAAATAGCAGGATGGGTTTATTTGGTGTTAGCTCCAGGTTGAATCCGAATAGGTCTCTCTCATACCTCCCTGATAACCGCTAGTTGTATCGAGTCTCTATAGGTTGTTTAGTGCCGCTGCGCTGCCGCTTCAGCCAACCATACCTATGTAGGCGAGAGCCGCCGAATTCTAGCCTCGCCGTGTACTGGCCTCAGTACTGACGCTCCTCTTTTTTCCTTTGCCCTTTGTCGGCACCCCTTCTGTTTTAGCAGGTTTGAGATCGACGTTGTTAGCGGGGTTACCCTTCCGGCTTGGCCTGGGCAGGGTTATGGACGCCATTGGTTATTCTTCAGGGCTCTTAGCCCCATTTGCATCTTGCCCATAGTCAGACGCTCTATCGTTTCGACGTGATTTGGATTTTTGTATATTATATCTGTATTCTTGACTCATGGAGTCGCTGTTGTATATATATCTGTTCTGTGGGTCCCATCGAGGACTGTTGCGTAATGGTATTACTTCGTTTTCCACCCGCACAAAAGTGCCTGGTGGGCGTCCTTGAATCGTTTCTATGCGGGTTTGCCGGAAAGGGCTAAAACTTGCATAGGGCCGATTCGAGAGTGTTACAGAGTGGCAGATGCTGCAGCCTAAGAATCTGGAGATCCTCGCACGCAACTTTGCAACGATGTTCCCGCTCGTGTGCTCCCACCCAGGATGCTTTCGCTGTTACTCCTACCACGAGCTCGCGTGCCCGCACGGCGTGTGCTAATGCACGAAGCCGGGCTGCAACTACATCGGCCCGCCAGCAGAGCTCATCGTCCACCTTGCAGAGGGGAACTTGATCGAAGTAATTAGGATCTTGTACAGGTAAGCCCAACTTCTCCAAGAGCAGGTGTCGTTCACTGACTCGGCACGCCGCCGGCTAATTTTCTAGGGGGACGACTCTGTTTTCGTCCTGACCATCACCGCCAGTGTTCCGGGAACTAGAGCTAGGCCCACGGTCATGGGTATCGTATGCGTCAGGTCGGTCTCGTGCGCCTAGCCTGTATACACGGTGCGCATGTGGGCGAACACCTAGCCGCCGCCGTCGGATAGCATTCTTGTGCTAGCCGAGGCGCTGAGCTGCCCGACGCCGCGGGAGGTGGAGTATGTGGACCTAAGGTCGATCCTATGTGTGCCATCTCAGTACCTTGTCGGTGCTGGACCGAACAGGCAAATGCATTTCAACATTTGTATCAAGAAGACCGACATGGAAATCTAGTACTTGTGCTGTCGTTACTGTTAGACTTAAGCGATGCTTCTCAGGTGATTAGAGCATACGTGTTGTGCGAATGTACCCCAGTTGTAGTTTTCCATACTCCTTAATAATTCGACGAGTTATTATATTGGTCCAATCAGCTTGCTGTTGTCACATTGCAAAGTCCGCTTGCTCTGGACAGACCAGCAATACCGTGTGCTCCCGCTCCCGCATGTTAGTGTCACATGTTCCGAGGGCCCACCTGCCAGTGTCACGCCCCCTCCTCTTCCTTCCCCTCGAAGCCACTATCCCAACTTCTCTTCCATCCTGCCACACCCGTCTGATGGTTGTAATCTGATTTTTGTTGGATTGTTTACATGTAATCTATGTTGATAATGCAACATGCAAATGGCACAGACACAATTTCTAAAGTGGAAGCACTCACACGCTTCTATTGCACATATTTCTCAATATAGCTGGACAAACCCATTACAATAATTGTACTCGCATTAAAGACAACCGAAATTGCAACCATCCTAAACAACATCTAAACCCACATCACACCGCTGTCGTCGGAGTCCACCTCGATTGGTGACACCGCCGTGCCCTTCCCAACGACATCCACTCCCGCTCGTGGCTTGCCCTTAGCCAAGGAGGCAACAATGGTGTTCTTCTTAGCTTCGTCCCCGTCGTCCTCCACATCAGAATTGACAATGACGAAGGTGACGGGGTTGGCGTGGACCGAGCGCCATCGCGCCTGGCGGCTCCTGCTCGAGCTCGACGCCGCATTAGTCCTTCTATAGGTAGGAGGGGCCGAGCTCGCATACGTAGCGTCGTCGCTCCTCTCAAGAAACCATGGCCATTTGATACTGCGATGGTAGGATCTTGGGGTGGATCCGCCACGGCGAGCCCTACCGGAAGCGGTGGAGCTGATGGATCTGCCGGCGCGAGCCATGAAAAGTTCCTAGGAGGGAGTAAGATTGTGGGCTAGGCGTGTCTGGTTCCTGAGCAAAGCCTCCCAGTGATATGTACACGTGCATGGTGACAAACAATTTCGCCCAATGCGCGCGAGAGGGCTTTTGAACCACGAAGGCGCGAGGTTTGGTTGACAAGTCCACACGCTAGGTCCCCCACCTGTCAGCCGAATGTGGAAGGTAGGGTTCTGCCTGAGTTATTAAGTAGGGATAAATCACGCTTCACAACTTCCCTGACATCCAAAGGCTCCTCTTTCCACTGCCCTTGCTCTCCTCGCTCATGGCTCGCAGCTTGTGCAATTCATCTTGGGCGGAATCAGGGTCGGCTCAACGCCGTCAAGCGGGTGCCCCCATCAGGTACCGGAGGGTGCCCTATGATTACTACCCGATATGCTGTGTTTTTTAGTGGTGAGAAGATGCCGAGATAGATTTCACGGACCGACGAAAATACTGCAGGAAAATTCAGCAACTACAGCATCATAGCGGTAAGTTCCTATTGTAGGTACAATGGTAACCCGGATCCGGAAAGCGTAATGTAATTCTTTTTTTTGTTTCCTTCGATCTACTACGCATGAAGGGAGCGGGACTGGCTGTGAAAAGTTTGTGTGGATCGAAAAGTCACTGATAGGTTTTCACAGAGAGCTTGTTCAGGATCTGTGTGATGCTGTGTGGGACAAGAAAGAGGAGATTCGTGCGACGGAGAGAGAGATCCGGGAGCTTCGCCAGGTGCAGGGAGGCAGGGGCAGGGAGGTGGTGAGACAGACGGGCTCAAGATTAGGCCAGATAGTGGAAACAATTTCCTCATTATCTAGGCATAATTCTGTTGCATTTGCAGTTTATGTTGCCATGTCGTTGTCCAGCAGCTGTAATAACTTGCTGCTTCGTGGAGTGTAGCAGCCAGCTTAAGAAATTGTTTTTCAGCCCAGAAACTTATCATAAGTGTAATGCCAATAGAAGGGATTTATTAAGCGCCTATAAATAATTCATGTCTGTGCCACTAACACCCATTGATTTTGGAGAGGATTTAACCGCTCAGCTATCGCGATTGTTCAGATAGTAGTGGCATAGTCACAATTTTGGATTCAACTAGTGGCCTCGGCCGTATCTAATCCTAAAGTCGTGATACATTTTACTCCGAGTACGGGAGGCAAATTGTTTCGCCTGACAAGTTCCACGCACACAGCTCCAGAGTTTAACCGAACTACAAATATAGGTTCAAGTTCAATACATCATTAGTCTTCTACACTGCTAGCCTTCTTTCTCTACTTGGGTGCCAACTTTCTTCCTCTTTCCTTCACGTCCGCTGGCTTCTTCATCTCCCTCCTTCTTCCTCTTCCTGGGTGCCAATTTTCTTACCTTCACGTATCCTGCATCTCCGGGCCGAGGGAAGTCAGGCCAATCAGCACCAGAAACTTGTCCGACATCATCACTCTACTCATTTTGGTTTTCTTACCGCAGCAAAATCACTGAGTCGGCTGTCTTGTTTCTTACCTTGCACTTCCTGTAAAAAACAATACATGGATTACTACCTTATATCTACAGACTATAAACAATTTTTTGTGTGAATGTACAATCTCATACCTAGGTTTGGGAGCATTAAGGAAACATCCAGTTGCTCTCTGGCCTATAAGAAGGCAGGTCTTGCATTTTTTTTGCCCTTCTTTGTAGCATAGTAAGCCGAACCCTTCTTCTCGAGAAAATTCTTAAACCTATTCACCTGGGGTCTTCCTCTACCCCTTTTTGTAATTGGCTGGCAAAGCTCGAAAGACAGTTGGACTTGAGGCCACTGAGATGGGTCTGTACATGGCTCGACGGATCCAGCGTACGCAGCTCTGAAATTTTACATAGAGTAGTAGTCTGACAAATACTGATCCAAATGTGGTAGAGTTCTTTTCTTCACCAAGAAGGCCAAGGCGTGGTCGCAAGGTTTCCTAGTATGCTTCCACTCTAAGCAGGTGCATTCTCGTAGCTGGATGTTCACAACATCCCTTTTGCCACTCTTGGACATATCGACCACCTCTCAGCTTCTGCTGGTTGACGGGAGAACCTTAAGATGAGCAAGTCCTCGGCTTCTCTTGTGTAGTTGCTGTACAACTGGCGATAACATATGTCCTCTAAGTCTCCTACCGATCTCTCTCCTTATATTTAATAGCTTCATGATCATACCACATATGCTATCCATCAAGATATGAACATGACGCACTTTTATGTCCTTCACCCAGTTATTCAGGCATTCTCCAAGGTTGTTGTTTATGTAATCAACTTTGATGTCAGGGTTGAATTGACTCCTCTTCTATAGCTGTGAATGATGGATGGCTAAGTACTCTGGAAGTTCAGGGGCTTCGGCAAAAATCTTGCTCATGAAATATTCGCTACTACTAGGTTTGTAAACTCTAGTAGCAGGAAACATGTAACGAAATACGCTGCCTTCGTAGTGTGAGTACAAGTTGAGCATCATATGGGCATGGCCTTCTCTACCTTCAGCACGCGGGAACACCACCTTCACAGCATGCGTCAGCCCTTTGCATGCATCCGTGGATATAGACAATGGATCCATGTGTCCTATTGATCTCCTGAGCTGCCTCATAAACCAGACCCAGTTTTGCTCCGTTTCTGTTTCAAACAGCTCGAATGCCACTAGGTACATCTTGTTGTGACCATCAAGTGTTGTGGCAGATGGCAGGCAGCCTTTCAATTTGCCAGTTAGGACAGTGCTGTCTACACTCAGATACGGCCTACAACCGTCCTTGAATCCCTGGATGCAAGGTTTAAGCGCCATGAAAAATCTTTTGAAATATATTTTACCACCTTGTGATTCGGTGTCAATCTCGACAACACTCCCCGGACACCTAGCTTGTACCTCCTCCTTGAAGTTGTACAACATCCTGAAGCTATTGGTCCAATCCCCGTGCGAGACCCCTAGAGCTTTCTCTTTACCTTTCCAAACCGTGTAATACAGAAGGACAATGTTGTATTTAGAACCGAGGCTAGTCTGAATATTCTTCGCGGTCTCCTTAGGGTTATCCTTTAGTATGGACATAGATTGCATAGCCACCCACTCTGTATCAGCCATTGAGGATTTCAGTTTGCTGCCTGTCGGACACATGTGTGGAGGGCCCATTTTGTTCACCTGCAACACAGATTCATTTAAAAGACAAGCAGAGTCGACTAGTTCCCATAAAGTTATCGCACATCAATTGTAGTTATAGAGTGAAAAGAGAGAGAGAGTTCTAATGGTTTGCTGCATTCATTGCCCTAGTGCCCTAATTGCATTCGACGCAGCTAAGGCTCTTGCTGTGATCCTCCATGGACAATGTACCTTGGCCTGTCCATTCATCCACGTTAACTTGCAAACGGCCTCATACCTCCCGACAGTGTTCTTTAGTCGATAAACATCGAACTCCCCCTTGATACCAAAATGCTGGAACGACATCCTGAACTCATGCATGCTCCTGAACTCGGTGCCGACCGAAATTATAGGATACTCGCGGTCATGTTTCATTTCTTCTACTTCAACACCCAAATCATCGACTGGAAAACCACCCTCATCGTTAAGTTCCTCATCTATTTTATCATCACCAGATTCTTGATCCTCTACAGTGCCTTCTTCTTCATCTGATTCAGAATCCTCGCCATCGTCTCTAATGCCTAGTACTGCACACATCATATTGAATCCCATGGGTGGGGTTGCACCATCATCTCCACCCAGATGGACGGGAACATTGCCCCAATCCACCTCACCGGCAACTCTGTTTTCTCCAAGACACTCGGTTGGTTCTGCTGCAACCACACGGGGTGGTCTTACGTTTGCACGCATCCCAGGTACTTCAGTGGACAAATAGCAGTCATAATCAATTTCATCTTGGGTGTATAGAACCTTCTTGCTCTTCCTGTGTACATCCTCCTTCCTAATGTAATATTTCCTGATGGTATCAGTAGGGCTTGACATCCATCTTCCATTCCCCATCGAACTAGGCTTTTTGTTGCAGCTCCTGGGTGTGATCTACTTACTGCCTCCCCTCACGGGTGTTGGCTCCAAGGTGCTGGCATTATTGCCTGACCTCTACGGCGTGTTCTTCTTCGAATTAGCCCTTTTGCTGCTACTATTGGGCGTGTTGTCCTTCGTGCTGGCATTATTGCCTGACCTCAGCGGCGTGTTCCGCTCCAAATTAGCACTTTTGCTGCTACTATTGGGCGTCTTCTCCTTCGTGCTGGCATTATTGCCTGACCTCAGCGGCGTGTTCTACTCCAAATTAGCCCTTTTGCTGCTACTATTGGGCGTGTTCTCCTTCATGCTGGCATAATTCCCTGATAGCGGCGTGTTCCGCTCCAAATTAGTTTTTTCTGCTCCCACTAGGTGTGGTAGCCTCGTCGCTGGCCATCTTCGCCTCTTTGCTACCACTCCTGGGAGTGTTCACCACCATGCTAGCCCTCTTAGCGTTTTTTTCTGCTACCGTTCGGTGTGACATTTTGACTAGATCTCAGGGGTGTACTCTGCGGCGTGGTGCCTTATGTCGTGCGACTCTTGGGCGTCCTCTTCTCTGGTGTGGTCTCCTTGGTGACGTTCTTCTTCGGGGTGCCCTTTGTGGGGATGGTCTTCCTGCTCCTCTCTATGACGCTCCACTGTAAGACTCTCCTCTGTTCGAAGTTACCCTCAGTCGCACCCGCCCAAGTGATTCCATGGATCAGGTCACGTATGCCTTCTAAAAGTCCATCATCTCTATTGTCGAGTTCCAATTCCTCTCCAACCATAAGAACTATCAAGTCGAAGTAAACTTCACCTCTATACCGTTTCCTTGTAACGGTACGACTAAATCCCTGGTATCTTTCACTTCGATAGCCTTTTTCTCCTGTAACCATAATATAACAAACGTGCTTCCTGGGAGGACCCCCATAACACCTTCAAATGTAACGATGCCATCAGGTCAGATAACTCTACCACTTCAGGGTCGTATCTGCCAAGGATTACATCAAACTCGTCATAGCATTTTGTTGTGCCATCATTTAATTTTGAAGTATAATCCGCGACACCGATACAAACGATTACTTTGCCATCATTAGGTTCTTCAGGATAGAAACCTCAGAGAGGTTCAAGAGATGGAGCGGCACCATTAGACCCAGCCCCAATGCCACCACCGCCATCACCAGCGTCATCGTTAGCTGGATCAACCTCGGTGGAAGTACCAGGACTAGGAGCAAGGCAAGGGCCCTTAGCAGTGGTAGCTACATTACATGGTGGACAAGTAGGGCCCCTTCTAACGACAGCCACAATAGGATCAGTTGTTGCCATGCCACATCGACGATCAGGAGTAGTTCCCATAATAGCACTGTTTCGAGTGCTAGTAGAGTCCAGAACATGAGCGGGCTCCATACCAGCAGCTCGCTGAACCCGAGCACGAGTTCGAGGAGGAGACAAGGCATTAGTCTTTGCAACAACAGTGGGGCAGCCTCCGGAAGCTTTAGTTTGCTCAACAGCGGCAGGGATTGGGTTAACAGCACCAGATCAACAACAACACGAGGACGACCAGTACCAGCAGATTCCAGAGCCTGGGTTCGCACAACTTGAGGGCGGTTTCGAGGAGGAGCAGCACACAAGGCGCCGGTCTTGGCAACAACAGTGGGGCAGCCTTCGATAGCCTTAGTTTGCTCAACAGCGGCATGGATTGGATGAGCAGCAGCCGCAGCAACACGGGCACTGGTACGGGGACGACCAGTACCAACAGATTCCAGAGCAGAGTTTTCCACAATGGCAATACGGGGACTCCTATGAGGAGGTTGCCTCATAGAAGCATGTCGCAGTCGAGGAACCACATTTTTCTCAACAACAGGGGGGTTCGAGTTAGACCTCCCTGTCCAATAATAGCTAGGCGACTCCCAGTAGCAGGAGCTTCCTCATCCAGTATGTTACACACCAACATATCCACGCAAAGCCCAACATGCTATTTCATCAACCCAATTAGCTGACTGTCACACACTACAGGAACCTTGAAGCCTCGTTCAATAAGGATGCTGAACCGTGTAGTCTGCTCCGGCCTCATTTCAGCAAGTTCACGCACAACAACAACCAAGCCAGGGATAATGCATAACTGCACATGCGCTACTTCCATCTTCAGATTCCGAGCTTGTTTCCACGTGCTCTGCCCATGTGCTAATTTAATGAGGTAGCCGCAGATGGTGACGAGAACGGTGTATTTGGGTTCACTGGAGATCTTAGTTGACATAAAATTGGAGACAAAAGATAAGAATTGTTTGTCAGCGTCGTGCTAGCAAACAATTCAATGTTCGATATATCTCTGTAATGCCAATAGCCAGCTAGTAGTTATAGGTAGTGCGAATAGCAAAGTGAAGAGTATCTCACCCGAAATTAGGCAGAAGTACTTCTTCCTCAGCAAATGGATCTGCCATCCTTCCTGCTGCTCGTCTCATCGGCGGTAGAGGCGGGCTAGATCGTCGCAGCGGCTGGCATGACATTCAGAATTAGAGCTCGGTAGCAGCGAGTAGGCGCAGCAACTTGGCGCCGAAAGTCAAATGCCCGAAGAGATCATTCTGGTTAGAGAGGGGATTTCGATGCCGCCGGTGCTAGGGTTCATGCGAAAGGAGGGAGGGAGTGGATTTGTGAATTTGGTCAACGCACCATGCTCCTTTAGTCTCTCGTTTCGTCTACGTGGTTGCCGCGTTGACGCTCCCGTCACGGAAATATTACTGACATGAGGGTCCCGACCGTCTACTTCACGGGGCTGTTTCACGGCATGTTTGGATTTGGTATGGGTGAGACGAGTTTGCATCGAAATGGCCCCTCTCGGTAGTTGGTGGTCCAACATTTCGAAACGCGGCAATTTCAGGAAACTTAGGTACCGCAGTGCACTCGCCCTCGAACTTTGGTACTGCAGCCCGGTAGCCCCGAGGAGGAGGGCGGCTGTTCACCGTTTATCCCTTGCGCGGCTGGATCTTGTGGACCGAGTCGTGGTGCTTGCTGCGGGGTTTCCCCGCCGGAGGAGAGGATGTCTGCTGGGTCTCGAGGGATGCGCCCTTGCTGTTACTGGGCGTCTTGCTCCCCTTGGAGCCGATGGGGTTCCCGTGCATCTGCTGGATGGTGTCAGCCTGCTTGTCTGTGATTCGGAGGAGCTCCTACACCCGCGCCTTTTTCCGGTCTAGCTCCTTGCCCTCCAGGTTGGCACCTTTTCCGCCTTGTCTTGCACCGCACCGAGGAGAGGCGGTGGATCCGACTCGTCGTCCTTCTCCAACCTTGTGCCTAGCTCACCGCCTCGGTGCCACACCTGCCCATTCCATCTCGGCTCCTTGTTAGCTAGAGTAAAGGCCGTGAGCATGGTCGTACTCATGCATGGTGATGTCAATCTGCTTGGCAACGGCCAGGTTGATGGCCTCCCTTAGGAGGAGCTCCCTCTCCATGGCGAAGTTTGCGGCGGCTTCCTCTGGTTCATCTCCGAGGGAAACCGGAGTGAGGAGTCGGTCGATGGCGGCATCCACCGGATCTTTCTCCCGTGGAGGGGCGGAAGTTCCATCTTCCTCGCCAGCATGCTCTAGAGGGTGGCGGTGCTGCGTGCTGGAACCGACCATCATAACCTCCATGCCGCGTGAAGCAATCGGTGCACTGCTGCAAGGGACCAGCGGCTCTGCGATGGGAACGATGTCCCCAGGGAAACACTCCGGCATGGTGGCGACGTAGATCGGTAGGTCGCCGAACTACAGGATAGAGCTGTTCCCCGAGAAGGTGGATCCGGCGAAGCACGACGCGTTGTCGATGACATAGTCGAATTTGTCTAGCGTAAGCACGAGGCTGGAGGCCACGCACTCACTGGCTTAAGTGCGGGGTCTCGTGCGGAACGAGACTCCGGTCGAAGCCATTCTACCCCGCGGTGGGTGCCAACTGTTGTTGTATTGGAAATGGAAGTGCCCGAGGAGGCTAGATAGAGGTGTGGGTAAATGGCAAGGAAGCCATCGATGGCATCCGCACATGGTATTGGGTACGAGCGACTGTAGTGGGACACAAGAAGTACCCAGGTTCGGAGACCTCATATGGAGGTAACACCCCTACTCCTGTCGATCTGACTATGGTGTGATATGAGAACTACAAGAAGTGTCTTGTTTGCTTCCGGCTAGGATCGTCTAGCTAGACTGACATCTTGCGAACCTTCCTTTGTCCGAGTACTCTGTGCGCCATCTTATTCTTACATCTTGCTCTTGTCTTGCTTGTCCTTATCTTATGACTAGCTTATCCTTGTTCTTGTCTGGCTAGGCTATCTGGGGGTCATCCCCCCAACAATGTGCCTCTAGCTAACGTGAGTCCCACTACTAGTGCTCTATAGATTAACTTTAACTCTTATCTTTTCTGAATGTAATGAACCTGCAATATGTATGGCTTTAACTAGTAATGGGGGTCTCTCTTTTGTTATGCGTAATTTTGAGATTGAATGTTTCCTGCTTTTCCCATTCTTCAAATGAATCTTTATTTGAACTCTTTATGTCTGCTCTTTAGAAAATAAATGACGACTCCTTCAATCATACGACTGCACCCAGTTCTTCATGTAATGGATTGTAACTAAAGGAAAAAAGGTGCACCCAAATATGCCAACATCATCACTTGAGTTGTTGACCCTTCACTGTATGTGGAGAAAACTTGACGCATTAACTAGCTTCAAGATGAACTCAGGATTCTGAAGGGCAGCGTAGATGTCTATAATTCAAAGGCACAACGGGCCACATAATGTGAAAATTTCTTGCTTTATGAAATCTCAAGGGCGAGCGAAGATATGTTGTGTAATTTTTCGCAAAGCTCCCGAGTGCTTGTTTTGAACTGGAAATTGAGTATCTTCTTTTGTAATGTGCAGGCATTTAATTACAGGTTGTGGATGAAACGTTGCGGCTTAGGAATCATATGAACACTCTTTGTGAAGCTTCTTTAGGGATAGCCAATGACTTCTGAAGAGACCACAAATGGGGCCATGTACTAGCACTCCTCCAATATCGGGTTTCTAAAGTTGGAAAATTTGTCAAGTGTTGCCGCTCTTCCTTGGTACTAGTTTATAATCCAATGTTTCCAAGAGATCCTCAACACGAAGGACTTTCAGCTCTAATCCGCAAATTTCATTGAGGCGAAGCAATCCACGAGTTCATCATGATGCAGCTCGTTGTAGGTGCCACGGTCGCCCTTTCCTTGGTACACATGCATCATCCAACGGTTAAGCTTGAAGAAATTTCGTAAGATCTTGCTGCTTCTCCGAGGGTGGCCTTGTGTCTAAGGCTCTGCACTATGACGTTGCTCGGTAGCCAGCTGTCAAGATAATTTATCGATTCCTTACAGAAGATGAAGATTTTTTCGTTACGTTCTATGTATGACTATTGAGTTGATACTTGTAAAGAATATGTACACGTTGTGAAATATTTGTATGTGAGCACGCGAGGAATTTCATTGTGAAGTAAAAATTATGTGTCTTTGTAGAGGCTTGTTGTGCTTACACATTGCACGAGACCTTTTTGTTAGCCCGATGTTTTTAGGAGAAATCAACTACTTGAGTCATAGTGTTGGGTGTTTGGTACGTGGGTCGATAATGTGTTAAATTTATATTAAACAATGCACCCTAGACTATCTGGTGTACTGAATTAGGCTGGTTAGTGCAGCCCCGAGTATCGCGTATGATGAAAGTAAAGGAAATTGAAATCAAAACTCAGTAGAGGGAACTTTATTTTATTGAATAGCATGTACACATGTACATGTTTTGTCTTAGTAGCCTCCCTGTAAGCCTTATTGGTAGTAGGTACGTGGGTATATGTTTCAGATAAGTAGCCTGGTCGTATGCCTTATTGACATGGGTATGACTTATCGGCTTCCCAATATTGGTATACCTGTTATATGTCTGATCTAAGGACCCTAAAGCCCATAAGAAACAAAGAGTCTAGGAAGCATCTGAAGCCCAGGAAACAGACGTGATGACCAAGGTAGAAGCCCAAAGCTCTAAACAGACATGGTCATAGAGATTGTACTCGAGTTGTAATCCGAACCGTGTAGGACTCTAGGACCTATCCCCTCATATAATGGCTGGAAGGAGCCAATGGGGAGGGTATTGTTTTCCTGTCATAACAATCCGATGTAAGCTAAATTGCATAGCAAATCAGCCACTTTGTACTCCCCATCAATAAAGGTCAGACATGCGGGAGAATGGGTTTCCTCCCCATCAAATTGCCTTCCTTGTTTGTGTGATAAGCCGAAGAAATCACCAGCACTCTCTGTTCCCAAAAACCGAAGTCCATAACAATGGACATTGCTGAAGTCACCCCTAGTTAATTGACACCGTCTATGGAAATGCTGAGCGCTAGAGTCATGAATTCGGTAGCTCCTTGTTCACCAAGCCATGACTCGACGATCGGAGATAGTCAGATCCGCTTCGGCTCCATCAATATCAACCCAGAACCACCCGCCCTTCTCCTGGCCTTCGAGAACCTCAACAAAGAGATAGATCAAATGAACATGAGCCTCAACTTCTACATCGGATCAACATGAAATTTCTTCCTTTCAGAACCGATCTATTTGAGTTCGTCTGTAGCAATCGTAGTGCATACAGAAACACCGGTGTCTTCCATCAGCTCCACTAGAGGGACGGCCATCTCCCCATCAAGCATCATGATAAATTGTACCTACGACATGGAGGTGGAAGATTCGGGTGATCTTTGCGACAACCTCACTTCCATATTTGACAGCATGGCAACATCAGCTCCACCATCCTGCATAACTGACCCGACAAACATCACGAACAAAGAACCCGATGCAGCATTGACTCGGGGATCAAGAAAGTTGTTTCTTATCTAGAACAAGACCCATGGTACTTCACCCGTCCTCAGGACATTGCTCCTACTCGTCGGACAGCTGCAAAAGGAGCCCCTACATGACAGACCACTAGGTGTGTGTAATCATAGGAACCGTGGTGATAGATGGAGAAACCTCGGAACAACGCGACTCCAATGATAACCCCATCATCAACACCGACGACTTGGCCATAGAAGATGACACAGAAGCTCGTAAAAGTGGTGAAATGATATTGATTTATCTTTGTATTTTGGTATGGATGACAACTTCAATTGTGGTTTAACCATGTTCCTAAGTTGCATGTTTCTTTCTACGGACAGTTTGGTGTGTGGACTCACCTCTTGTAGGATCATGAAGACGGTGTTTATTATTTGCACTTTCTCTCTCTTTATGTCTTAGGGGACCATACTATCAAGAGGCGGTCCACCTAGGAAGTTTGTGTGAAATCATGCTTTCATGCACAGCCATACTTGCACATCCACATCCCTCTCATTATTTAGAAAGAGAGTGATCTTTCGAGGTGGATGAGCCTTTTCTGTCCTGGCCGAAAGTACTAGCCAGGCGCTAGTAGTTCCGCTTACATGGTTCTGTGGGGCTGGCCTAGAGGTAATTCTGGCTCAAGATCCGGGGCTAGTTTCGCTCAGGTTCATTACACTTCTGTGTCCAAGTGAACTAATTGACGTAAATAGCATTGGAACCTGGCCTGGTAGTACTGGTCAGAAGTTTCATTCGTCCTTGACTGGAACTTCTGGCCAGCACTACTAGGCCACACCTCTTGAGCGGTAGTACTGTTGGGCCCCGGTAGTTCTAGTCAGGAACCTCTCGATCTTGTACTTCCAACGCCAGTTCCGTTGCAAATTCCGCCTGCCATCTATTTTGTTTTAGTACACTTCTATCTCGAAGTATCATATTTGCCGGAATTTGGACCAGAACTACTGCCGGTAGTACCGGTTAGGAAGTCATGCTTGCTGAGCTGGCTTTTCTAAACATTCCGGGGAGCGGCTCCGGCCTATTGTAGTCTTCTCACCGGAAGTACCGGTCCTCCACTGGTAGTACCGGTGGTGTCGTGGCGACAGAAATCGGTTCAGTTTGAAGGGGCCTATTTAAAGGCACCCTTCTTCCTCCTCTCATCTTATCTCTTCGTTTTCTCTCTCCTCCATTAATAAAAGAGCTTCAACTGCCTAGAACTCTCTCCCTATCCACTTAGACGTCTTGATATTTCGAGGAGTGGGAGAGGTGACCTAGATCCACACTTCTACCAAAGGAATCGTGATCTGCCCCGCCCATCCTTACTGGATCTTGTTACTCTTGGGTTCTTCGAATCCTACACGATGTATGGCATCCTTGGAGCTAGGTCAACTGTTGTGAATCTTCTTGGTGTCATTGAGGGACTCCAATTGAGTTGTAGAGTCTCCCCTCAACCTTGTTGTAAAGGTTTTGGTTGGCGCCTTCAAGGTCACTAGTTAGTGGATTCTGAGGCCGCCTTTGTGGTGGTGCTCACCGGAGAAGAAGGTGAGTGACCTTGTGTGGCCCCGACACGTCTCCATCATAGACGTAGCTTCCTTGGAAGTGAATACGGGAATTACATCTCTGTGTCCCCTCGCCGGTTTACTCATTCCTCTCGTTTACTTAGACGTATCGTTTGCCATATAGGTTGCTCATCTAGTTGCATCTCTAGAGAACTTAATTTTGTGCAAATCCAAAATTTCTAAGAAAAGACTATAAATTTGTAGTCTCCTATTCGCCCCCTCTAGCCGACCAAAGTTGGACCTTTCAATTGGTATTAGAGCCTAGGCTCTTACTTCGAGCTTTACCACCTAATAGACGATGGTCAACGAAGAGGGTAGTGGGATTGGAACCACCAAGAACTTGGCCTCCATGGATGAACTTAATCGATTGGAGACATCCATGATGACCAAGATTGAGGAAATGATGACCCTTTTGCAGTCCCTTAAGCCTGACCCCATAGTAGCCACCCCTCATGTTGCATCCCAAACCACCGAGCTTCCCCAATAAACCGTGCATGTGGTCACTCCCGAGGTGAATCATGTGGCCACCTCTAATCAATCGGGATTAGGTTTTGTGGATCAAACCACCAGTCCCCCAAGTGAAATCACCGAGGCTAGGTGACTCATCCTCCAAAGAGGGATATGAGGGAAAGGATTACTCGGCGGTACTACCACCTCCGAAGTACACTCTAGACCCACCAATTCCCATGCTGCATATCATACCTAAAGGAGCACCTCCCATGCTAGATACTTCAAATTTCGCCAATTGGCAATATCTAATGTAATCACACATTTCTAGCTCTTCTATTGAATTGATGATGATTGTGGAAGAAGGATTCTCACCATATGATACAAAGAAGTTGACCCAGGCCAAGGTTGTGGACAAGCATCTCAATGCCACCACCTTGGGCATGATCCAACAGGCATTCACACCCAAGGACTTTGATCACATTCGCCAATTGTCCACCGCAAAAGAAGCTTGGGATCATCTCACCGAGTTGTAAGATGGGAATGCTAGCATTCAAAGCTCCAAGTTTGATGAGGTCAACATTGAGTCCGATGGCTTTGCTATGCAAGATGACGAGACTCCCGAAGACATGTATTGTCGTCTCAAGGTTCTTTGTTGCACTATAAGGGACCTTGGTGCTACCTATGTTGATGAAACGTTCATGAAGAGGAAGTTTGTTCAAGCCCTTCTTCCCTTTGAGGAGCAAAAGCTCAATTCTATCAAAGGGAGAAGCATTTATCACATCATGTCATATCAAGACATGTTGAGTCAAGTTATTGGCATGATAATTACCAAGAAGAATGCAGAGTCTGCTCGTGCTCATGCCTATGGATCTCAAAATGTGAACCTAGCCTTGATGGCCCAAGTGGTGGATGTTGATGAAGATGAAGACACTAGTGTGTGGTCTCAAGAGGACATCAAGTAAGCCTTCAATGAGCACATGTGTCTCGCATCAAGGGCCTTTTGGAACAAGATGAGCATGAAGTCAAGGTCAAGGGACAACTCAAGATTCAACTGAAACATGAAGGAACCTAAGGCAAGATCTTGCTACAATTGCAACGAGAAGACTCACTTCTTGGACCAATGTCCCTTCAAGAATAGAGAGGACAATGGTGGCTGTCTTATCCACAAGAGTAAGTCAAGACCTCCTCATCCCATGAACAAGAACTTCCAAAACAAGAACCTTCCAAACAAGGAAAGCGTAATGGTTGTCCATGAAGAGTACTTCTCGGGCACGGATGATGTTGATGATAGTGAAGGTCGAGGTGGATAGATCGTGGGAGTTGCCTCTATTGCCACCTCGTCTACCCCACGAGTGTTTATCTTCGACTCGCCTAATGAGAACATAATCCACCCCAACCAAAAGTGTCTCATGGCCAATGCCACCGAGGTAACACCCGCTTCCAAGTCTCCCTCAAATGAACTTCCTTTTCATGATCCAGATGGTATAGAGGTAAAGAAAGAGATGGTAAGCACATGTGAATTCATGGAGCACCTTGATGATGATACTAGAATGTGCTTTGAAATCCTTGCAAAGCAACTTGACCATGCTAGATGAATGCTAGACGAGAAGGAAGAACTAATTGACATGCTAGGAAAAAATAAAAGAGAGGACATGGATGAAATTGCCTCTCTCTCACAATCTCTTGAAGATGAACATAATATGAGAATATCTCTTGAGAAGAGTGTTGCTAAGCTTGTAGATGACCATAATGCCTCCATGTCTCCACTTGTAAAAGAACATGATCATGCTCTTGCTTCAATTAATCTCCTTAAAAATAAAGAGGTTAAGTTTGGTGTTGGTCATGAATGTCTAAAGGACTTTGAGAAACCCAAAGAGGAACACCATGTGGCATAGGTATGATTACTCGGATAACTATGATTCGCTACCCTATATTGGGTAAAAGGCCTACGGCCCATGAAGGTTTCAGATGACAGCCCAAGGAAGCAACCGACAAAGATTTTGATTGTACAAGGAAAGAGACTATGAACCGACATTATGTTGGTATTGTGATTACACATGTATGAAACCTATCCGCATACAGCTTTGAGACCCGGCCTATTATATATAGGACAGAAGAAGGCCAAGTGAGGGTACCGAAATCTAGAGGACAACTTGTAATAGTGCGATTACTCAATATTCAAGCGACTTTGATTCCATTGTTTCCTTGACATTCGACGAAATCCCCAGCGTTCTCTTTTCTGCGAAACCCCAAGTCCATCACCATGGGCATTGCCGAGGTTACCCCTCGAACCTTGGCGCTGTCTGTGGGAAACCTGAACGTTGGAACCACGGATTCAGTGGACTGCTCTCCAGCAAGCATAAACTCGCCGAAAGCAAATCCACGCCCACCCACCCCCGTATTGGTACCCGCCGATTTCAACGGCGGATCCGATCTAATCATCGAAAGCTTCCACTTCCAAGTAGACGACCCGCAAGAATCGCACCCTTCGGCCCTGATCACATCAGAACTGTCGGTGCAAAAATCTGAGCCTATGGTAGCACCGGCATCTTCCTTCGGATCCTCCAAATATGTTATAGCATAGATCAAAGCAGGCGAAGAAGGCGAACGAATCGAGATGGATCTGGGGGATTTTTATGGCCTTCATGGTAATCTCTCCCTCCGGTCAGGTCACCAGCCGACCCCACCACGCGAAACAAACCCGACAAACTCAGAACCCGAAGAAAGTAGCAAAAACTTCGACTTTGAAGAAAGGATGGCGAAGATTTATCCAGAACTACGATCTCGGAATACTATCAACACATCCTTGGAAGCAGAAGATGGCGCCATTATGCCATGAATAACACGCCACCAAGTGTGCATGATCAACGGGGATACCTCAACACCACGCGAGAAAACGGTAATCCTATCCTCAATCCTGATGATATTTTATCAGATGACAATGCAGGAAACCACGACAATGAAGGAGACCCGGGAAACAGAGGAGAAACGGCAGATAATTGCATAGTCCAAGGTAGAGGCGGAGAACCACATGCAGGAGAGAGACAAGGATTTCGACTACCAGCATCGGCATGGGAAAAGGCAAGGGTGGCAAATTCAGGAGCAGTACCGATGATAGCAGATGCTTCACATGAGGATCTATTAGCATACCAATATCTGCTCCACCACAAGAAGAGAGACCTACTTTGGATGCAGAGGCAACTTGACCAAAGAAAGAGATTAGCCGACAAATCCAACTTATGACAGACACATTTAAGCTCTTCTCGAGGATCAAGGAGTGTGACAGGAGGAGCACCGCCAAGAAGGGCAACATCTCGACTGCAGCATATCCCTGAAGTAGAAAGAAGTGGAATCATCCGAGATCTCGACCTATCATTCATGTCGATTGACCATGCAGGAAACATCAAGGTACAAACAACTCAGGCAGCCATTGTGGCTGCGCAAACAAATATGATCACCACTCAGCCCGCACCCCACGATCAGCGTGCGGCCCTCCACCGCTCTGCCCTGATGAACCTTGGCATGGTGGGAGGCTCTCTCACGGAAGCAGAGCAAGGAATCACGTGACAACCCTATAGATCCCCACGCCGTCATAGCAGTCCTCGGCAAGTGGAACACACCGGACGATCTCAATTGCCACACTAGGCCCATCTCGTAAGATCCAAGCCGCAAAGTAACACAAGAAACGACAACACGCAACACAGGAGCGATGGATCAAGGGATGAAAACCGCATCCGATGATATCATGATGGATACGACGAAGACGATCACGAGCTATGCGGGGCTAGCTGTTTCACGCAGCGGATTCGCAAGACATCAGTACCCAAGGACTTCAAACTTCCACAGGCCCGCCACAAGTACGATGGGCTCCAGGAACCCGAAGCTTGGTTAGCACATTATTTGGCCACTGTCAAATTACAGGGCGGATCCACAACTACCGCAATGCAAAGCCTACAACTACATCTCACCGGTGCCGCAAGATCATGGCTTAGGCAGTTGCCCGAAGATGACATCGGTAGCTGGAATGACCTGGAAGATAAGTTCATCTAACACTTCCAATTCACGTTTAAACGACCAACATCCTTGGAGAAATTGCGAGTGTGCCAAAAACAATCTGGAAAGGCCTTCCAATGAAAGTGCCATCAACGCCTTCAACGAAGGCCTCCATCACTGAGAATTCATAGAAGAACTATGACGGGTTAAACCTAAAACAATCTCACAGCTAATGGAAATAGCAAATCGCTGGGCTAATGGGGAGGAAGTGTTGCATAATAAGCGCATGTGATCACCTTAAGAAGACAGAGATAAGCACGGCAATGATAGAAGAAGAAGGAACAACGATGGAAACACGGGACCAAGTTACGTAGCAGCAGGTTTTTTGAGTGAAGGTAACAGCAGAAGCAACGACCACAACAGCGGGTATCGCCAGAATAGGGACGATGTCGGAGGAAGCAAGTCTGCACATCAGTATCAGCCAAGAGCACAAGACCCACCTATCTCCGCAATGCAGATGCTGTAAGGATCCTGTAATATGCATTTTTACGTCGACTCAGCAGGCAGACGACAATCCAACCACCACATGAAAGACTGGCGAACGTTCCTAAAGATGCAGGAGCTATGTAATGCAAAGGCAACCAAAGCGGCAAATCGAGGATATGCATCCACGCCTGGTACACTAGGCATCGATGCACCACCACCACCACCAGCGGCACCGCCACAAAACACCAATGATCAAAACAACAAGTACCCCAGGTCAAAAGGAGCAATGTCCATGATTCAGAAAGGGCGTCCATCCAACAGAATTCAGAAGCTCATCACAAGACAAATCAATATGGTGGAAACAACAACATCAACGACACCCAAATATCTCCACTGGTCAAAGCAAGAAATCACATTCAGTAGAGCCAATCACCCACTTCGGGTCCAGTGACCGGGTCACTCAGCCTTGATAGTCGAAGCACAAATTGGTGGGTTCGATATGAGCAAGGTCTTCATGGACGCAGGAAGTAGCATAAATCTGATCTACATAAAAACACTGAGAACAATGGGCTACCCCCTGGACAATCTCGCGCCAACAAAAACATCTTTCCACAGAATAGTACTAGTTAAAGCTGAAATCCCTTTAGGCAAAGTATTTCTTGATGTTGTTTTTGGTTCCAAAGTAAATTTCAGGCGAGAAAAACACATATTTGAAGTCATGGACTAGCCATCAAAATATCATGCAATCCTAGGACGACCAGCCTTCGCGTGATTTATGGCAGTGCCGCATTATGCATACTTAGTTATGAAAATGACAGCACCAAAGGGAATTATCACGGTAAAAGGAAGCTTCACACGTGCCGACAATTGCGATCGGGGGTTCAACAAAATTTCTGAATCTTTTGGGATGGCAATGGAGTTTGAATAACTCAAAACATCAACAAATGCACAACCACTAGAAGTAGCACGTGTCAATCCCGATCAGGCATTTGACACGGCAAAGGACACAAAAGAAGTACGGATCCACCCTATCGACCCGACGAAAACAACATTTGTGGCTTCTAACCTTGATCCCGCATAGAAAAGCGCACTCATCGAGTTCCTCCGTGAGAACTGGGAGATCTTCGCATGGCTACCTTCTGACATGCCAGGGATTCCCAGGGAACTCACTGAGCACGCGTTAAATTTGGATCCAAAGGTAAATCCATTAAAGCAACTACTTCATCGCTTCGCATAGCCATAGCTCAAAGCCATTGGAAAGGAGCTCGATCACCTCATTGATGCCTATAAAAGAACTAACAAAATCAGAGTGGGTCGCAAACCCAATATGTGTTCCAAAGAAAAATACTACAGAACTTCATATGTGCATCGACTTTACTGCACTGAACAAACATTGTCCAAAAGATCACTTCCCATTGCCGCGAATCGACCAAATAATCGATGCAATTGCGGGATGCGAACGTCTTCTTTGTTGGATGCTTACTTAGGATACCACCAGATTAGGATGAAGGAAGAAGATTAGGAGAAAACGGCGTTTATCACGCCTTATGGTGTATTCTGTTACACAACAATGCCTTTTGGCCTCAATAACGCCAGAGCAACATATCAGCGGATGATGCAAAAATGTTTGGGAAGCCAGATAGGCACAAATGTGCAAGTATATATCGATGATGTCATAGTTACAACATGCCAAGAATCTGCATTGATCAAGGACCTCGAAGAAACATTCAAAAATCTCGACAACTTTAGCATCAAGCTGAACCCAAAGAAATGCTCCTTTGGAGTCCTGATAGGGCAACTCCTCGGATATTTGGTATCAGCCAGAGGAATCGAGGCTAATCCTGAGAAAATACAAGAAATCTTAACAATGAAGAAGCCAACAAATCTGCGTGGCGTACAGCAATTGGCAGGGCGAGTAGCAGCAGTTAGTCGTTTCATTGCAAGGTTAGGAGAAAAAACACTGCCATTTTACACCTCATGAGGAACTCAGAAAATTCAAATGGACGGAAGAAGCTCAGCGCGCCTTTGAAGATCTTAAATGGACACTTTCGACATCTCGAGCATAGCCCCAAGCCCTCGAGAGGGTTCGTGGCCCAGGACCTCTGCATCTTTTCTACCACTTCCTCATGATCGGCGACCAGGACGGTGTTCATTGTTTTTGGCAGCCAGGTACAACAGTAGCGGCTCACGCTCCCTAGGGGCCACCATGATCCGTGGGCTCCTGAGATACCTCTTGAGGGCCTTGAATGCCTCGTCGGCCTCCGGAGTCCACTGGAACTTGCCTATACGCTTCATGATCTTGAAGAAAGGCAAAGCCTTCTCGCCGATCTTGGAGATGAATCTTCCCAAAGCCGCCACGCACCCGGCCAAACGCTGCATCTCCTTGAGCCGCGTTGGCGGAGGCATTTCCTCGATGGCCTGGACCTTGTCGGGATGGCCTTGATCCCCCGATGCGACACCAGGAATCCGAGGAGCTTGCCCAAGGGAACACCGAATACGCACTAGGCAGGGTTGAGCTTGATGTTCACCCAGCACAAGTTAGCGAAGGTTTCCATCAAGTCCTCCACCAAGGTGTCTCCCTCACGGGTATTAAGCATGATGTCGTCGACGTAGGCCTCCGCATTCCTCCCCATCTTCCCGCCTAGCATTCTTGAGGCCGAACGACATGCAGGTGTAGCAATAACGCCGCACGGGTGATGACGGTTGTCTTCTCCTCGTCCTCCTTGGACATCTTGATCTGATGGTACCCTGAGAAGGCGTCCAAGAAACACAGTAGTTCGCAGCCCACTGTGTAGTCGACGATTTGGTCTATCTGCAGCAACAGGAAGGGGCCATTGGGGCATGCCTTGTTGAGGTCGATGAAGTCGATGTAGAGGCTCCTGCCCCTGATGGCCTTGGGGACCACCATAGGGTTCGTGTGCCAGTCAGCGTGCATGACTTCCTTGATGAGGTATGCCTTGACGAACTTTTCCATCTCAATGATGATGAATTAATGCTTCTTTGCTGACTTCTTCCGTGGTTTCTACTTTACCGAATGTGCCGTGGGGCACATAACCAAGTAGTGCTCGATTACCTTGCGAGGATCCCCTGCCATGTCCAACAGGGAATAGGCAAACATGTCCGCATTGGCCCGGAGGAAAGCAACGAGAGCCTCCTCCCTCCTGGGAGGGAGGCCGGCACTGATGGTGATTGTAGCCCCCAGCAATGCCAGGTCGAGAGGGACCTTCTTGGTGTTGGCCCTTTCTTGAGAGAATTCCGCCTTCTTCTTGCGAGCAACTCCGGCAGTGCACATGTTTTCTTTGGCGAGAGGCGCCACTGACTCGACCTCTTATTTTCCCTAGGGTGGGGAGAGCTGCGGGAGGCCGACCGCAGGCTAATGCCGCACTGGCGCGACCCCTTTGCAAGCTTTCCTGAGGGAGCACACGGCTTCGACCTCGTCGCCATGCACAATGATGGTGGTGTCGGTGCCAGCCGGCATCTTGACCAAGTTGTAGGCGTTATGCGTGATAGCCATGAACTTAGCTAGGTCTGGGTAGCCCAGGATGGCATTGTAAGGTAGGGATATCTAGGCGACATCGAAGTCGATGAGCTCCCTGCGATAGTTGTCGCTCATCCCAAAGGTGACAGGGATCTAAACCGGTCCGAGGGGCATAGTGGTGCCCGTAGTGGCCCCTACAAATGGCGGGCGGGAAGGAGGCACATGCCGGGCATCCGCAGCTGCCCGAACACTTCTTTGGAGAGTATGTACAAGCCCACCCCACCATTGATGAGGGTCTTGGACACCACGATGTTGCTGATGGTGGGGGTGCAGACCATGGGCACGACGCCCACCAGGCGAGTGGATCTTGGGTGGTCTGAGGCGCCAAAGGAGACCGGCTATTGTGACCACCGTAGGAGGGGGGCAGTAGCGCTAGGCCTTGCTGCTGCTAGCGTCCTAGTGAACTCTCCAAGGTGTGGTCCATGGGAAGAGGCCTGTAGGCCACCCAAGATGCAGGCGACCATCCCGGCTGGCCCTCTAGGTGAGGAACCCCCCAGGGTGGCCTCCATGTGAGAGCCTCTCGCCATAGCATCGTCCGCCTGAAGGTCCTGGGAGACGCTCCACAACCCCCTACCTAGAGCTCCAAATGTCGAAGATTTTTCCCGTGAAGGAACTATGATCCGTCCATCCCTTGGTTCGTGAGGGATCTGAACACGCGACTCAGAAGGAGCTTGGTGACGACTATGTCGGTGAAGCGGATGCAGAACAGAGAGTTGACACCGAGATTTTTTACCCAGGTTCGGGACCCTCGTGAGGAGGTAAATCCCCTACTCCTTCTTTATTGTATTGCTCGCTTGCCTCGTGAGTTTACAATGTAGGATGAAAGTCTAGGGTTTAGATTTGTAGCTAGGATCCGTCCCTTGCAAGGTGGGGGCATGGTGTCCTATATAGGGCAGCATCGGGCCTCTTCCCACAGTTCATTGGAGGAAAGGGTTACCACAGAGCCGCCCCCCAAGGAGCTAGTCTACAAGACTACTTTTTGGTACACTAGGTGTTCGAAACTACGTGCTCCTCCATCCGTTGGTAAAGCGCGGTTCCATTAGAGTTTCTTGTCTTCAACCGGCACTGCTCGCTCCCCTTCTTGCACCAAAGTAGCCAAAGATAGACCTACTCACGCCGAGGCCATCTGTAAGCCGGTCAGGGCCTTATCAGCTTCACCTTTGACCGAGACCCAGTCTCCGGGCTACTGAGGCTGGGGCAGCCAATGTGATGGTTGTCCTTTTCGTTTCCCTCAGGAGGGGGCTATGTCTCGCTCTCGGCTTCCCCCTCCGGAGGCCTCTAGAGGACGGAGCCTAGCACACCTCCTGAGGGGAGGGACCCCTCCCTCGCGAGGTCTGGCTGAGTCCACAGGGGCAGCTGATGACTACAAGTGCATAGATCATTTGTAGCTTGTTTCGAAATAAAGATATCGATCCCACATGGAGTAGGAGTCTGAAGTCTAATAACTCTTGAATTAAATACTACAATAGAAATGCTAAATAAAGTTCTAAGTGACGAGGGAAAATGCGAGTATTGCGTAAAAAGGTGTTTTCGGGTTTTTGGTATAAGAGCAAGAATAAGTAAAGTAAAACAACTGAACACAGAAAGTAAGTATCACGTATGTAAAAGAGATTGGAACTGCAATAGGGAAAAGGCGTTCTTAGGGAGTAGCGGATACACCACTAGCATTATAAAGAACTAAGGCAAAGATTATTATCTTGAACATTCTCAACTGTGTATGTGTAGGAGGAACTCCGTATTTGGACAAATAGGCAGCAACCACTGCTCACATCATCCTCATAATCAGAACAGTCAGCAATCGACATCAATCGAATTACTGCACTATTAAGGGACATAATCCCGTAGGACGTATCCCATGGCATGGATAGTGTTCCGTGAGTTTCCTCGGTTCCCAAGTTGATACGTAAGGAGTGCCAACAGCTTTATAGTCAATGTAAGTGCTAACACACCTCCGTCTACCAACAAGTAGTTCCCTCCATCAAGTCCCCATAAGAGGCAAATATTGGAAGGTCGACTTCTCCCAACATCAAGATGAAGACAATCTAACACATGGTCACAGCGATGAATATCATAATAAACTTTATCTTATTTCAATCTCATACTAGGATTTCTCCATCTCCCCAAGAACTAAATATCTACTCAGATATGGAGGCAATCAACATCATGGCAATAACAATGGAATCTAGCATAGATGAATAGTAATTGTATAAATCCACAACGATTATGGAAATTATAACAAGATCTAGACAAGATGTAAATGGGATGGATGGAGATGGTGGTGATGCAGCAGTTGATGATGAAGATTGATGCCTTAGCCTCCCGGATCTGTGAAGGGCGAAGATGGATCCCCGGTGGACTTGTTCCCCCTCCAGATGCCTTCCGGAGGTTAGGTTTGAGCGATTTCTGGTTGTTCTGTATGTCATATCTCCAATCCAGTTGCATGGGGTGAAACTATATGAGGAGGCGGTGGTGGCACTAACTATATGGTGGGAACTATACAGCCGGAAAATTTATTCCCGCCATATAGTTGGTCGTTAAACCGTATTTACGCCTTGATCGCTTCGGGTTTTCTTCTAGTATTATTAATATTTCTCAAATAAGCGATTTATGTTGTTTTTGGCTCCTTTTCTCCTCAGTACAACTTCTCCAAGAATTGTGTCCATTCTATCCATCATATGTCCTGATCATGGTGAAAACAGACATAAAATGTGCATGCAAGCGCCGTAATATACCAAGATCCTACATCTACAATGCAAAATAATAATATAAAATATGATGCAAATATGCACTCATCAGCAGCCAGATGTAGACAGATCATGGTACCCCCTGTACTAGCTATTCGACAACCTTGGAGGGAAGAAGTGTTGTTTGGTGATTGTGGATGGCTTCTCAAGATACACATGGGTCTACTTCTTCAAGTTCGAAAGTGAGACTCAACAAACCGTCATCGACTTTGCCAATCAAGTTCAACGGAAACACAATGCTACAATCCTCACCATTAGGAGTGACAAAGGGACCGAGTTGAAGAACTAGACTTTGGATGAGTTTCTTAGTGATGAGGGGATCAAGCATCAATATTCAACTCCTTAAACCACTCAACAAAATGGTGTTGCTGAAAGGAAGAACCGTACTTTTATGGATGCGGCCTAGACAATGTTGGCGGAATTCAAGTCACCCTACAACTTTTGGGCCGAAGCCATTTCCACCGCTTTCCATGCTACCAACCGCCTCTACCTACGTATGAATAAGAACATGACTCCATATGAACTCCTCACCGGATGCAAGCCCAATGTCAAGTACTTCCGGGTGTTTGGTTGTAGATGTTCCTTTCTCAAGAAGGGCATCCGTCTTTCAAAGTTCAAGTCCAAAGATCAAGAAGGCGTCTTTGTTGGCTACTCAAATCAATCTCATGCCTATAGTGTCTACAATAAAGACCCTACAAGAGTTGAAGAATCTAGCAATGTCAAGTTTGATGAAGATCATGAGTCTCTCGTGAGTCAAGATGGTGTTCGTGATCAAAGTGATGAAAATCCTCTCCAAGCCATAAGAAGAATGGGCGTGGGATTCTTCCACCCCATTGAGGATCCCCTTGTGGTAGAAGGAGAAGTACCAACCTCTACTCAAGTGGAGCCCTCACTCTCACAAGACCATCTTGTCTCTCAAGGACAACTTATTGCTCCTCAAGGTTCTCCAAGCTCTTCACAAGCTCCCCATGACCATGACTCTCCAATCCCTCATCAACATCAAGATTCTCAAGCTCTACCTCTCCAAGATTGTGGAGCCCCACAAGACAATGCTGATCAAGGTCAATATATAGATCGAGGTCAAGCTAACAATGACCAAGGCCAAGCTAATGTCTCTCCACCCATTTATTATGATTCTCCTAAGGTTGATGTTGATGCACATAGTTATCAAGTTCGTGCATATAGTCAAGGCGGGGACTTAAATCGTGGTGATGACCAAGTGGTTTCTCAAGAATCTCGTCTTGAGACCTAAGCTCACCGTCAATCATATCGTCTCGCCAAGCTCATCAAAGATGGCCATATCCTTGATAATGTTTGTGGAGATTTCAATAGGTGTTCTACTACTAGGAGGAAACTAACCTCTTTTAGCTCTCACCATGATTTTATCTCTCATGTTGAACCCCAAAAGGTCTTCAAAGCACTTGAAGATGATGATTGGCTTGATGCTATGAATGAACAACATCACAACTTCAAGAGGAACAAGGTGTGGACATTAGTGAAGCAGCCAGTATATTGTCAAAATGTCATCGGGACCAAGTGGATCTTCAAGACCAAGCGACATGCCAATGGGATAGTCATCCACAACAAAGCAAGGTTGGTTACCCAAGAATACTCCCAAGTTGAGGGCATTGACTATGGTGAAACTTATGATCATGTTGCTCATCTTGAGACCATTCACATGCTTCTTGCTTATGCTACTCATCATAATTTTAAATTGCAAAAAATGGATGTTAAGAGTTCTTTCCTTAATGGTCCCTTGAAGAAGTTGGTTTATGTCAATCAACCTCCAGGTTTCGAGGATTCCCTCTTCTCGGACCATGTCTACAAACTTTATAAGGCTTTATATGGCCTTAAACAAGCCCCATGCGTGTGGTATGAGTGCCTTAGAGAGCTCTTGTTAGACCGTGGTTTTGAAGTTGGCCTAATCGACCCTGGTATTTTTACTAATAGAGTTGGAGGAAACTTGTTCATTTTCCAAATTTATGTTGATGCCATTATTTTTGGGTCTACTAATTTTGCTAAGCTCATGACTTACCACTTTGAGATGTTTATGATGGGGGAGTTGGAATTCTTTCTTGGTTTTGAAGTCAAGCAATTGAGGAAGGGAACCTTCATCGACCAACCCAAATATATTCAACACATGCTAAAGAGGTTCAACCTTGATCAAGTAAATGGATCCAAAACTCCCATGCCCACAAAGGTTAATCTTGATCTCAATCCCAATGGTAAGGATATGGATCAAAAACTTTATCGCTCGATGATTGGTTCTTTGCTTTATATTTGTGCATCTCGACCGGATATTATGTTGAGCGTGGGTATGTGAGCAAGATTCCAAGCCGCACCAAAGGAAAGCCACATGTTGGCAGTCAAGAGAATCTTTTGATATTTGGTTCATCCCCGAAACTTTGGGTTGTGGTACCCCAAGGGAGCTAGATTTGACCTCATTGGATACATGGATTCAGATTAGGCGGGAGGAAAAGTGGGAAGGAAGTCAACCTCCAAAGCATGTCAATTTCTCGGAAGATCCTTGGTGTGCTGGTCCTCCAAGAAACAAAACTACGTGTCTATGTCCAACGCAGAGTACATATTCGCCCGCTAGTTGTTGTGCTCAATTGCAATGGATGAAGCAAACTTTGAAGGATCTTGCTCTATCTTTCAACAAGGTGCCTGTTCTTTGTGACAATGAGAGTGCTATTTCTATTGCTCACAACCCAGTGCAACACAATCGAACCAAGCAAGATTCATCATCATTTCATTCAAGATCATGTTCCAAGAGGAGACATTTCTTTGGAGTATGTTCCTACCAAGGCCAGTCTAGCAGATCTTTTCACGAAGCCTCTTGATGAAGCAAGGTTTCGGGAGTGAATGCATGAGCTAAATATCATAGATTCGAGCAATGTGGCTTGAGTGACTTGCACACCTACCCGTGTCTCAAAGAATATCTTTTTTGGATGTAGGCATGGATTTAGGGGGAGTGTAGTTCCTCACATGAATCAACTCTCCTTATTATGCACACATTAATTTATTCATTCTCTATGGTCTCTCAAGGAGACAAAATGAGCTTCAATGATGAGTTTTGGTAATGAACCAAAGATATATCTTCGCGGTTGTCAAGCCAATTTTATTCATATATGGTGCCCTCGGCCACTGACCTCTCGTGTGTTTCTCTTAGTGTTCTATCTTGGTGTTTCCCCTCGTTGTTGGTATTTTTGTTTGTTTTTGGGTGTTTGTTTGGTTCTTCACAATTTGAGCTGTCTATCCCAAGCAAATATTCCTTCCTTCAAACAACTCTCTATCCTGCACAAGTTCATTCCTTGCCACATATCAAACCTGGAATAGCTTTTCTTAGCAGCACCGGTAATTCTGGCCAATGCCGGTAGTACCAATCATGGGAGGATTTCTTCAGAAGATCTCCTCAGAGTGGTACTACCGCTCGAGTTTGAACTACTCAAGTCACTGATAGTTCCGGGCCTTGACCGGTACTATCGGTCGGGCTTTCGAACATTAAGTCATGGGCCAGGGAAAACAAACGGCTTTCTTCCCCAGTATTCCCTCCACTCGTTTCTTAGAGGCGCCGCTGCCAGGAGGAGCACTTTCATGGAGGCGCCGCCAGTACCGCCGTTTCCGACCTCCCCCTCCCATATCTGCTCAGTGAAATCCTTCCCCACCTCAATCTCCTGCCATGGGCTCCAGTGTTTTCCCCTGACTCCCTCCATTCATCGAGATCTTGCCATTCCATTGCTTGAGTTAGGGGATGCCATGTCTAGGGCTACTTCTTTGGCTAGAACTGTCTAGGGAGATCTTGGTAGGCCTAGGAACCTTTGATAGAGTAGATTGCGCCAATACATGGGTGGAATCCATGCCATTGTCCTCCCAGATCTGAGGAACCCTCCCGTTCTTGCTCGCACCGGTACTACCGGTGGGGCACGACCGGTACTTCCGGTGGGCACCGCTCCACCGGTAGTTTTGGCGGCTCACCAGAACTTTTGGTGCACACTGTTTGGCCTCCAACTCTGTATTGTCTCAGCTTCTCTTTATTGTTCCATTCGAACTTGTGCATTGACCCACCCTTTCCCTCCCTACCTTATGCTTTCTTCTCAGGGCAAGGTGGTTCCCGTGGTGGATCTAAGAGGGCTCTTGCTTTCTCGAGTGGTCCACCGGAGATAGATGAGGATGATCTAGAGGTTGTGAGTTCGACTAGCCAGACGGTCGGTCAGAGAGCTACTGTTGAGCATCGTGCTGCTGCGGCTGAAGGAAAGAGGCTTGCCATAGCCTCCAAGAAGAGAACCACCACTGGGTCTGACTCGTGCAAGAAGAAGATCTCTTCATGGCCTCGGTTTTCCTATGAGCAGTTTCGCAAGCAGGATCCATATGTTGCTTCCCTTGACCAGCTATCATGTGACCCTTTCTTCCATACAAAGCGTCAAGAAGAAATCTATCTTGAAGTATATGCCACCAAGAAGAAGCATACTGTTTCCCCTCAGCAGCACATCAATGTGACTCTCATGGATGGCAAACCTTCTTATTTTGGTGAGGCCCTTGAGTTGTGCAGGAAGTTCAAGATCATGGAGCATCGATAGAATTATGATGAGAGGGCCATTTCTCAGTTCTACACCACTCTCTACATTGATACTAATCCTCAGGATAGCACTTTGAAGTGGATGACTCATGACAAGCTTCTGACTACGAAGTGGTCTGAGTTTGCTGATCTTCTTGGTTCTCCCATTCAGCAGGGCAAGCATGCTAATGGGTGGCGTGTTCATAGGTCCAAGGCTTCCTCTCCTGAAGTGTTGGAGCCTTTGTACATTGAAGGCTGGGGTGTGAATGGTTAGGTGGATCATGTCCTTCCCACCTATGATATCATGCGCGGAGTGTACCAGAACACCACTACTCCCAAGGCAGGTACCTTTGATCAACTCCATGCCTTCCAGATTGATCTTATGTATCAGACTTATCGCCACAGGAATTTTGAAGAGCGTCTTGATGTCATGGATTATCTATTCCAAGAGATTTGAGAAGAGTTCCTGTCCCTATGCCCCATACATTTAGAGTCTTATCAATGACAAGTGGTTAGAGGTCACCCATGAGCACTTTCCAGAAGATGGCTGTACTATCCATGAAGAGAAGTCTCTCCGTGTGATGAAGCATGAGAAACCAAGGCCTCAAGCTCAGAGGGAAGATGCTTCTTTGAGGGGTGCTAGGTACAATGTTGAGGCTTTAGGCCATGCTGGATCTAGTGATAGGGACCGTGTTGAGGATTCTCCTCCACCCCGACTTCATAGGCAGCCATCTTGGGCAAAGAAACTGTTGAAGAAAGTCAAGAAGACCTTCTGTTTTCTTCAAGTCCGTGAGTATTAATCTTATGTTGCTCAGAGGCACAGCGTTAAGAGGGAGAAGGCAATCGTGAGGAAGCTTGATATTGAGGTATCTCCTAAGTCTATCTTGGTCATCGTGCCCAATGATCAATGGGTCAATGCTCATTTCAAGTGGACTAACAGTGATGATGAGCCTAAAGTCACCATCTCCTTTCCACCCGCTTGGAACAACGCCACATGGGTCGCCTTCTCCTCCAAATGTTGGTGGTTGGGGCACGTAGATTGTTTACTTTGTCTCTTTTGGTGTCTTGATGCTAAAGGGGGAGAAAGTTATCCTTTAGGGCTACAGGATTTGCATGGATTGTGTCACGAGCTCGTTCTTTCTTGGATCCTTTTATGCTCATGAACACTTGTCTTTTCTTATGTATGTTTGTGGACCTCTATTATCTGTATGTCTGTGGACCTCCGTTATGTGTGCTTTTGTGTGATTGAGACTACGTATTGTGACCTTTTTGGGGTGTTTTAGTGGTTGGCTATATGGGTGGAGCTATCTCATCTTATTATATATTGTCTCACCACATGGTTGTTGGTGCAAAGGTATGTCTCTCTCTTACATCTATTTCCTTGCACTTGTGTTTTTTTATAATGGTAAGGGGGAGTTCTCCTGTATGTGTGCTAGTTGCATTCCATAAGCAATCTTCCATCTCTTGCACACATCTAAGGGGAGCTACTCTTACTTTACAAAACGTTGTTCCATTTTGATCTTTATCTATGAAAATCTTATGGGGTTGTCATCAAACACTAAAAAGGGGAGATTGAAAGGATATTGATTTATCTTTGTATTTTGGTGTTGATGAGAACTTCAATTGTGGTTTAACCGCGTGCGTAAGTTGCTGGTTTTTTCTACAGACAGTTTGGTGTGTGGACTCACCTCTTGAAGGATCATGAGGACGGTGTCTCTTATTTGCACTTTCCATCTCTCTTTATATTTTAGGGGACCGTACTATCAAGAAGGGGTCCACCTATGAAGGTTTTTTGGAAATCATGCTTTCATGCACATACCATATTTGGACATCCATAGCCCTCCCATTTTTCAGTGGGAGAGTGATCTTTCGAGGTGGATTATCCTTTTCTGTCCTGACCAGAAGTACCGGCCAGGCGTCCTTAGTTCCGCTCACATGGTTCTGTGGAGTTGGCCTAGAGGTAATTCCGGCTCAAGATCCAGGGCTAGTTCCACTCAAGTTCAATACACTTTTGTGTCCAACTGAACTAATTGATGGAGATAGCATCCGAACCTGGCCTGGTAGAACCGGTTAGATGTTTTAGTTGTCCCTGATAGGAACTTCCGTCCAGCACTACTAGGCCACACCTCTTGAGTGGTAGTACCGCTGGGCCCTGGTAGTTCCAGTCAGGAACCTCGCGACCTTGTACTTCCGGCACTAGTTCTGTTCCAAATTCCGTCCGGCATCTATTTCGTTGTAGTACACTTTTGTCTCGAAGTGTCATATCTGCCAGAATTTGGACCAGAACTTCTGCCGGCAGTACCGGTCAGGAAGTCGTGTTTGCTGAGCTGGCTTTTTTGACCGTTCTAGGGAGCGTCTCCGGACCGTTGGAGTTTTCTCACCGGAAGTGCCGGTCCTCCACCGGTAGTACGGTGGTGTTGTAGGGACAGAAATTTGTTCAGTTTGAAGGGGCCTATTTAAAGGCACCCTTCTTCCTCCTCTCATCTTATCTCTTTGTTTTGTCTCTCCTCCATTAATACAAGAGCTTCAATTTCCTAGATCTCTCTCCCTAGCCACTCAAACCTCTTGATCTTTGAAAGAGTGGGAGAGGTGACCTAGATCTACGCTTCCACCAAAGGAATCATGATTTCCCCCACCCATCCTTAGTGGATCTTGTTACTCTTGGGTTCTTGGAACCCTAGACGGTGTAGGGCATACTCAGAGCTGGGTCAATTCTTGTGAAGCTTCATGGTGTCATTGAGGGCCTCCGATTGAGTTGTGGAGTCTCCCCTCAACCTTGTTGTAGAGGTTTCGGTTGGCGCCTTCAAGGTCACCGGTTAGTGGATTGTGAGGCTGCCTTTGTGGTGGTGCTCACCGGAGAAGAAGGTGAGGCCTTTGTGGCACTCGGGTGACCTTGTGTGGCCCCGAAACCTCTCCAACATACACGTAGCTTCCTTGGAAGTGAACTATAGGAATTGCATCTCCATGTCCCCTCTCTGGTTTACTCGTTCCCCTCCTTTACTACTTGCAATTACCGTATTGTTTACTTGTTGTATCGTTTTCCATATAGGTTGCTCATATAGTTACATCAAGAGAGAACTTAATTTTTTGCAAAGCCAAAATTTGTAAGAAAAGACTAAAAATTGGTAGTCTCCTATTCACCCCCCTCTAGTCGACCAAAGTTGGACCTTTCAAGCGGGTCAGAAACTACCGCGGACAACCATGTTGTTCAGGGGCATGAAAGGGATGGTGCAAACATAGGAAATCGGCTAACCGTTAGGATCTCTACTGAGTCTTGGGAAAAGGCAAGGAACGCCATCAGGGGATGTCCCAATGATAGAGGATGCCTTGCGTGAAGAACACATGGCCTACCAGTACCTGCTTCATCACCAAAGGTGCGAATTGGTCAAGATGAAAAGACAACTGGATGAGTGCAGGAGGCTAGCCGATGAATCAAGTCTCTGACGGGCATAGTTAACCTCCACCGGCAACTCAGATGCATCACAGGAGGAGTGCAACCCAGGAGGGGTGGCATGTGTCTGCAAAACATCCCCAAATATGAGAGGCACGAGGTAACCCGAGACCTGGATCTATATTTTATGTCGGTATATTTTGTAGGAAACATAAAGGCCAAGACACCTCAAGCCACCATCATCGTTTCCCAAACGTATCTACTCACAACTCAACCGGCGGTCGACGATCCGTGATCAGCTATCCGTTGCTCTACCCTCATGGGCATCGGCATGGTCGGGGCCTCACTTGCACAAGGAGATAAAGAGATTGTACCGCAACCCGAGAGATCACCACACCATCGCAACAACCCTCGGCAGGTGGTAGAAACCCAAAGATCTTGCTCACCGCACCACATACACTTCACCCAAACCTCGCGTAGCCAAGACGCCAGGAATGACAACACGTAATGCAGAGTTGATAGGTCTTGGAATGAACGCAGCAGCCAAAGATACACAGATGTTGAGGATGACCATGAGCCTTGTGGTGCGAGTTGCTTTACCTGTCGGGTTCGCAAGACACCAGTACCCAAGGACTTCAAGCTACCCCTGATTGGCAAAAATATGACGGGCTCCAGGAGCCAGAGGCATGGTTGGCGGACTACCTAAAAACCATAAAACTCAAAGGTTGTTAAAAGGACACTGCTATGCAAAGTCTACACATCCACCTCCATAGCGCCACATGGTCCTGGCTGAAGAAACTACCCGAAGAGTCCATCAATAGCTAGAGTGATCTAGATGAAAAGTTCACCTAAAATTTCAAGTCAACCTTCAGGCGACCTGCATCCATTGAAGAATTGCGGGCTTGCATGCAGAAACTCATGGAGCCGATATGCACGTACATCTAGCGTTGAAACATCATCAAGAACACATCCGAAAACATCTATGATTAGAGGTAAATTGATGCTTTCAACAATGGTTTACGCCCGCACTAAGCCAAAAACAATTTCACACCTCATGGACATCGCCAATCGATCGGACGGTGGCAAGGATGTAGTAAAAAATAAGAGAGACGCTCACCTGAAGAAGACCGCGATATGTGTAACAATGACGCCAGAAAGAGGCGTGGTCACAACTACGACGATTAAGGAGGACCTAGTCAAGTCGCACCTGGCTTTGCCAACTAGGACAACTACAAGAGCGAATACCATAGGAGTGAATACTGCAGGAGTAGGTACCGCAATAATAGAAACGAAGCTACAAACAATAGGAAAACCCAACAGTATCTACCAAGACAACCATGGTATGCACCACTATCTCCCATGAAGATGCTAGATGTACCATACCACATGCACTACTACATTGATTAGGAAGTAAGGAAACAGATCAGTCACGTCATGAAGGACTGCCAAACCTTACCCAGGGATCCTACAACAACAAGGTAGCCGAAGCTACGAACCATGGGTACAACACCGCACCCGGAGCCCTATCAGTCAACACGCCTCTACCACCACTAGGGACTCCTTTGGTAGCCATGGTAATTTAGCAACAACCCACAACAAACAGGGCCTAGAACGATGAGTACCCACAATCCCAAGGAGGAATGCACATGATTCATAAATGGACGACCCAGATGCTAATCACCAGACAAGTCAATCTCGCGATCAGGGCACCACTCGCCAACACCCGAGTACCTCAACTAGTCTGATAAAGAGATCACGTTTAGCAGATACGATCACTCCTATAGGTCCCATGACTGGGTACTTCCGCACTGATAGTTGAGGCTCAAATCAGTGGGTTTTATATGAGCAAAGTCTTCATGGATGTGGGTAGCGGCATCAACCTCATCTACGCCAAAACACTCCACGCAATGAATTGCTCCTTAACCAACCTGACACCAAAAGATACCTCCTTCCATGACATAGTCCCAAAGAAAGCATAGGTTCCCCTGGGAAAGATCATCCTTGACCTTATTTTTGGGTCACGAGAGAATTTCAGATGTGAGAAAATCAAGTTCAATGTCATGGACTGCCCATCATAGTATAGTGCGATCCTTGGGTGAACCGTGTTTGCATGTTTCATGGTAGTTCCACACTACGCATACCTCATGATGAAAATTCTAGCACCCAATGGAATCATATACGTAAGGGGAAGTTTTTCTCAATCAGACAACTATGACCGGGAGTTCAACAAAATATCAAAGTCCTTTGGAATCGAAATGGAGTTGACCCACCTCAAGATCGCCACAGATCACGATGCTCTGCCAGAAGAAGCAAGGTCCATACCTAACCAATCCTTTGACTCCACAAAATATACATGGGAGGACTAGATCCACCTAACCGATGAAGAAAACAAACTTTGTGGCCTCCAACCTTGGTCCAACATAGGAAAGGGGGCTCGTCGAGATCCTCCATGAGCACTTGGAAATATTTGCATGGTGTCCAGCTGACACACCTAGCCAAGATCTATCTTGAGTAATGCAGTAACGGAGAGAGATATCGGTAACATATCGTTGGAGACCGTAAGAGCTTAACTCTCACGCAAGAACATGGATTACGTAGTCGTAGTCGTCTAACCTCATGGTTACGAATCTCCTCGCAAGTCACCCCCTGTACAGGTCCTCGTACGACGATACGGTGCCATAAATGGTAGCGCCCCCGAGGTATCGCACATGTACGATGCAAGATGATGACTCCCAAATCTCTGATCCCTATCAAGATTGCGGATCTCTAGGCTAGAATCACTGCAACACAACGGTGTGCCGCAACGTTATTGTATCTTGAATGAACAATTAGTCTAGGGACACACCACCGCAAGAGGCAACGAGAGAGAGAGAGAGATTTTCTTCTCTAAGGAAAATTGCCTTAGAGAATTATTTGTGTGTCTATTCCCACCCATAGGCATCCCTTTATACAAGCGAAGGGGGTGTACCCTTCCCAAGGGATCCCCCATGTGGGACTAAACAAGGGAGTAGGGGATAGGCGGTGGTCGGCCGCCTGTGGTGGCCATGGGCCCCGTGCGGCCAAGCCCCACCGCCCCTCCTAGGGTGGAAGATCCCTCTGTAACACCCCAGCATTAGGATCCAATGAAGGGTAGAAACAGGATTCTAAGTTTGTGCATGCATGCATCTGTAAAAATCAGGGTAAAATTTTCGGCAAACAAAAACCTAAAGGGATCAGAGTTTATTTCACTAACTAGAGGTAGGAATAGCTCTTGTTAGTGGTTGCTATGAATTTTGACATGACCTGAAGGTATTATTAAGTCTTTGGGGAAGTTATTTTGAATTCAAATTTGAAGTTTAAATCAATTTGAATGTATTTGAAATTTAGAAGTTAGTAATATTGAATTGTTTTCCAAAATACCTTATTAACATTGTTTGGTGAAGTTATAGATATAGTAAACAAAAATAAGGATTTAAGACAAGGAAAATTAAATAAGAAATGAATTCTTATTTCCTGATTCCATAATAATATTACAAATGGTGATAAATACATCAAAAGTAGAAGATTACAGAGAATTGAAATACAATATATTAACTTATAATAATATCTTTACAAAAAGAATAAAAATAAGGTTACAATTAAAACCTATACTACCTATCTACTCCTATACTAAATCTTGTATATCCAGATCTTGTTCCTGCAAATAAGATTAAAAACTAAAAAAGAAAATGACGGTTAGTTAGTTAGTTTTACTCTCAGTGGTGAACAGTGAAATACACTGTTCAAAGTACATCATTGAGTAATAAAAGAGGGGCAAGTTTCACCAGGGCAGTAACTAGTAAAAGGGTAACATGTGGAGACACTTTCACTTGAACTGAGCCACACGACCAGACCACACAGCCATACAGCACAGTCACCAAAACGCATGGAGTGTGTTGTCAAGACAACAACAGTAGTACAAGGACTCAAACAGAGCACTCAGTCGAAGCACATCTACAGGAAACACATCTCGCCTTCTCAAGCACACGCTCAGAGTTCATTGAGCTTGCAAAAGCCTTAACAAAACCACCAGCCACTCTACCAAATCAACCATCAATTAACAATAAGATGGTGACATAAGGAGGGGGTGGTGCAGTAGGATAGCAAGGGCAAGTTCTAGAGCTTGGTGAGTTATACAAAACCATCACATGCTAATTCTCTGATGAGCTTGTGTTGTTTTATACATGATCCTCTCAGATTCACCCAAGTGGGTTGTATCCATCATAGAGGGAATTGAACTAAAGCCAAAAAATCAATCTTTGCAAACAATACCAAGATCTCAACCTATGCATCAGTGATCTTGGAGAAATCCACGGATTTCTACAGCCAACTTGATAGTAGTCTTAAGTAGATAATTTTGGGCACATCCCATGGATGGTAGCACCTCATAAGTAATTGTAGCTTCAGGATCCAACTCAAACAGTAGGGGTCTATCATATTAAACCTACTAAGAACCACCAAAGTGAATTTCACAAGCACTGTAGGACTGATACCTAGAGGTATCCATCACAGATCATCAAAGAAGTAAAGTAGCAGGTGAAAACAACTACTTTTCGTAGCTTTGCCTCAGACCAGCATCACAGGCTAATTTATTCAATAGAATGTTCTACAACTTTTTGACATATTAAAACATAAATAAAAATAGTCCAGTATCTAGATGAAGCCTGTGTACCACTCAAATGAGGGTGTCACAAGAACCCATCCTAACCAAGCAGTTTCTACCAAGGATTCCATAATACAATGCTTCAAAAAGAACACTTAATCATTTTCCTAACATAACAATTTGGAATCATACTTGACACCTCTGTATTCTATCCTCTACAATTATCAGAGGGTAATTGGATTAGATATCCAACTATAATTCTTTCATACCAAAGCATATCCACAAGAATCAGAGAACTAATCTCAACCCAGATCATAGCCATGATACATGATAGGAAGTAAAGTTCAGTTAACAAATTACTTACAGAAATATTTCAAGATAGTGGGGGCGAAGAGAACTTCTTCATTTTCATCCACTCTTGCAACCTCTAAGTTATTTTCCATTGTCTGTAACCAGTCATCAGCATCTAATGGGTTTTCAGATTGGTTGAAGATTGGGGGATTAGTGTTCTGATTTTTTTAGTTTGTATCCCTGGTGATCCTGATTTCCATGCCCTTGGTTGTTGAGAGCCATCTAGGCGATCTGTTGAAGTGTTGCTAAGTTAGCTTGGCGCTCTGCCCTGCTTGCTTCATGGTCTGCGATGAGATTCTGCAAGATCTGCAGTATTGGGTCTTGCGACGAGCTGCTCCCTCCTTGGTTTCCACGAGTCATCTGAAAATTGAGATAGGTATAGGGGTAAGAGGGAAATTCTAAGGTTCATGGTTTTTGGGTTTTAATGCCAAAACTTTGAGTTAGACTCAGGTTTTTCAACTAACTTCATTTTCGTTCATGCAAACAAGCACACGATAGAACACACACCACAACAGTCAAAGAAAAAACAGATGGTTTGAAGAACCATTCTGCAAGCTACGATACAGTGGGACCGATACATCTCATGCTATGATAGTACTCTAGTGTATCTACTCATTGTCGATGAAGTCGGAGTCCTCACCATCAGTGTAGAAGTCCACGGCATCCTCCTCTAGAAAGTCATCATCGTTGCTGAGGTAAGAATCCATGTCTCCCTGGATGTCTTCACCCTCATCTTCTTCCTCCTTTGCTGCAAGCTGAGCTTCCTGCTCCTTGACGGTCTTCTCGAGGTTGGACACCTTCTTGCGAAGAAGGGCGATGGTGCGATCCTTCTTTGCACGCTGGCGGCAAAGAGACTGGCGGTCTTGGACGAGCAGTGCGAAAGTCTGGGCCTTCTGGTCGGCAATGGCACGGTTCTGGTTTGCTAACTCTCTAGCATTATCCAGTTCTTGATGTCTGTCGTGCAGCAAGAAGTCAAGATTCTCCACTTGACGCCTCAACTCTGGGTGACTTGGCATCTCCATCGGCATTCCCATGAAGTCACGTCTTGCATAGTGGGCTAAAAACGGGTTCCTTGGATTTTGTTGACGCTGAGGGCACATAGACGTGCGAGAGCTTCATGCATTGCCCTGGCTAATCCATCTAGCCAGTTGTTCTCTCTCACGGAGAACTTAATTCTCCCAGAAGTTGATGCTTCGATGCTTCCTTTAAGATCCGCGGTGACTAGCCACTATAGGTCTCCTCCTGGGGGTCCTGGAAGTTGAGCTCCAAGAAACTCCGGATGTGGGTGTCCCAATAACTCCGATAGTGAATCCAGATCCCTCTCGAAGATCAGCTAACCTCAGTTTCCCAACTGGTAAAACTTGCTGAACTGAGTCTCCATCTACAGGAATTTAGGATGAGGAAATTAGTGAAATGACCAAGTGTGTCAAATTTTAAGTAGTAATGTAAGACTTTTTTGAGGAACATTAATTTTTGAGAAAGAATGACTCCACAAGGACAAGAGAGGAGATAGTTTTTCGTAAATACTCACTTTGGTTTTGAAACTAAGTTTTTGTTCAGACGTCCATTCTAACTAGGGTCTCCTATGGTTAGGATGGCTCTCATACCAACTTGTCAACACCCGGATTTTTAATCCTAGATGCCCGTTATGCCATACCTCGCAATCCCAGGATTACCATTTTTGTGAGACATAACGGATTGGATATCACAGTATATCATCCATTACAAACCATACATAAGGTCTTACACAAATAAGGATCTCATGATCTAGTCTTAATATAACAAGTAGCGGAAATAAATGATAAGCGTAGCGGTGGGGTCCATCTTCAGGGGCACAGGCAATGCTAACGAAGGCAGATAGTCCTAGTTATCATAGCCGTCCTGCTGGCCATCATCTTGGTAGTATCATTCATAGTCTGGCCATGAGAATAGCTAGGGACAAAATCCATGAGTACTCTTTAAGTACTCGCAAACTACCACTAACAATTAGTATAGTTCCATGTTAAAGTGCTAAACCTAAGTTTAACTATAAAGTTAAGTTTGAAACCTAAGCTGAGTTCAAAAGCAAAGAAAGATCATGTAAAGTTCTAGAATCACTTAAGTTGGGAAGCTATTGTCATAAACACAACTCTGTTGTGGTCAAGTCAAGATTCATCATTCATTTCATAAGTTGTTTAGAAAACATCTGACAACGAAACAATATGGCCATTCCAACTGTCCATAACCGTGGACGCGACTATTCGAATAGTTTGACACTTTGTAGAGGTGGTACACTTTCACCACTAGATTTGATACATCTGTCAGGGATAACCCTGAATCATCATAGTTAGTATGCAGATAATCAAACATAACATTTCCTTTACACACCCTAGTATAAGCACCTCTCCTATGAGCATGGCCCCCCAACCATGACCATCAGTCATCTTGGGCACTGCATAGGTGGACAACATTGAGAGGTAGCCTCGGCTCAAACCTCTCCCGTGAGGGAACTAATACTAATGCATATAAATTTCTGGCTAAGCCTTACCCAATTCAGGTAGTGTGGTTGTACGATAAATTTGGAATGATATCGCATCTGAATCCAACCATCCATTTTATAAAAGGGTTAAGGCTCATGCCTCAACATTTTCATCATCATAAACCATTTGTGTTTCTCAACACATGTCAAAACATCTCAAAAGAATGACTCATCATTCCAAGGTTTTCATAATTCATTTTCACGAAGTGCTCCCATCTAAAGTGACTCAAGTTTTTGATCTACTCTAAACTACTAAGTTAAGAGTGTTCACTAAGGTGGAAATGATGGGATTCAATCTCATGCCATAGAATGACATCTAAGGGATTCTATCTAGGCCATGTTTTATACTCTTTATGCTACCTTCAAAACAAGGAAAGAACTTTGGGTAAAGTAAAGGAAGTAAAGCTTATAAATAAAACTTGGGGTAACTAATAGTCAAAGTGCTATGACTCAAGCATGCCTATAGCATCTTGGATCAAGTTAACTAGTTTAATGCTAGCTAACTAAAATAGATTGCATTGTTAATGGTGGCTTGCCTTGGTTGGTGCAGTGGTTGAACTTTTCTTCTTCTTCTTGGTAGAACTCCTCCTCCTCGTAGACTTGGTCGGTACTATCGTCTATAAATACATACGGAGTACACAATCACCAAACAATACTTCACTAGTCTAATTAACATTCTAAGACACACATTTGATGATCTATTATCATCACAAGCATCACAAGTTTTATTAACTAGTTTCATCCTTTTTATTTTAGAAAAATAATTTCTACTCATTGAAAAAGTAACTAAGATTTAATATTCACCACTTAAAATATGGGATCATGTGGACACATGTCATCACCACATATTCTAACATTTGGGAATGTGATTTAAGGGTTGGATCATAATTACTTTGGTTTAAATTCATTATTTAATGATTTAATGTGACTAGAAATGCCTCTATAGCATTATTTTGGTACTAGTCCAAAGTCACTGCATGTAAACTTTAATATTATTAGATATTCAGATAGGTATGATGAAATGTGATTTTTGAGAGTTGGAATCAAGTCAAAATCTATCTTAGTTGATTTTATAAAAATGTTGCAAGGTGCAAATGCTTCTGTTTTATTATTTTTACTAGGACAGATCTATAACTATAATTGAATTAAATCCAACGGGCTTGGATAGATCATTTCAATACCATTCAGGCAAAGTTGGTTTCATGCAATTTGGATTTGGAAAACTCCCTAAATTGATTTTCAAACTCAGAGACAGAACTAAGTTTAAACTAAAAAGGAAAATCCTAATTCAAACTGACTGGGTCGCGCGAGAAACTCTAACGGGACGGGCCAGTGTCACTCCGCAGCACGGGGCTCAGCTGACAGGGGGGTCCACCAGTCAGTGGCTCATAATGCATGAAGCGGTACGGGGCGATGTGGGACGTTGAATTAGAGTGGGGATCAACGGCTGTGGAACGTCGTCGACGACAGACCTGTTGCCGGCGAGCTCTAACCCTAGCGGCTCGGTGGGGGTGCATAGGGTGCGTACCAGGGCTCCAGCGACGACGGCGAGGTAGGCAAACGGTCTGGTGGTCGATGGCAAGCTCAGGGATGGTCGAGGCTGCTCCGGGGTTGGTCGCAATCAGTGGCGCCCTTCTCCTCTAGAGGCGGCCTGCTTCAGTACAATTCCAGCGAGGTTCTGCTCCCCGTGCTCCAGCTAGAGGTGTGGGACGATCAGTGAGGTGAGGGGAGTGGAGTGGTGTGCTGTAAACGGCTGGGGGTGCCCTCCTTTTATAGGCTCGACGGCGAGACCGAGACGGATGGGCAGGCGACGGTGGCGTCATGGCTATGGGATGCTAGCGGCATGGCTGAGGGTGGCGATTGCCACGTGGTCTCCTGGCGGTGCTCTAGGACTTTAATGCGGGCTTAGGGGCGGTGGTATGTGGTCGAGCGGAGCTGGCGCTTTGAGCGGCAGAGGCGACGGTGTCCATGGTGAGCGGTGGCTGTGAGGCGTTGGGTGGCAAACGGGCATGTCCGGCGTGCTCCCTGGGTCGTGGTGAAGCGGTGGGCGCGGGCTGCGGTCGAGCGGCGGCTTGTGCACGCGTGTCGGGCGCAGCGCTCTGGCGCAAGCTCGGCATGGCGCCGTGGCACTGGGCACGGGGTTTTCTTGGTGGTCCACTGCTTGGCCTGGTTTGGGGAGGGGACAGTGGGTGGTGGTGAGGTGCTGGCTACCTCCTAGACATGGCGAGAGAGAGGTGACGGTCTGCTGTAGCGGGGCAAGGTTTGGCCGGCGAGTTGGTGCTTGGCATGGCATGGCAATGCCACTAGGGGTGTAGGAGATGGGTGCTAAGGGCCTGGTTTGATCAAGAGGGGACAAAGAGATTAATTGGAGATCAAATGGGGGCAAAACCCTATTGCAAATAGTGAGCTAGGATTTAGTGTTTGATTCTGCCTGCCAAATGTTTGATGAAATGGCCGCATGAAATTTCTTTTTGAATTTTGAAAAGATTTTTGGTGGGTGTGCTAGGCATAAGCTTGAGACTCTGTGGTTGCTTGGGTTTTGAAAATTGAGCTTGTTTTAGTGGTTTTTGAAATAGTGGGATCTTCCCATATGAAATAGATTCAATTTTAAACTGTCATTTAAAATTAGCATTTGAATGTTTTTAGCAGATCACAAAGTGGGCCCTGGTACCTCATTATGTGTACTACCAAGGGGTGTAAATATCCACATTTGTTTCTGTTATGTTTTGAGTACTAGGAATAGCCAAAGTAGGCATGGTAGTTAATTTGGCCAAATTGACCATTCACTTCATTTGTTCAATTTGAGTTGTTTTTCTTTGGGAAAAGTTTGGGAATGATTTAGATGATGTTTATTTCACCTAAGAAACATTTTACAAGCAATGAATCACATAACCATGGCAATTCAAATCAACTCCTAATTTAAATGCACATACACATGAATGCTTTCATGTTTTTAAATGGAAAAGTTTTTATTAACCCTAATTTTGATGATTTGGATCTTGATAAGCTTGGATTGAAGTTTTGGGATGTTACATGGAGGTGGACAGCCTAACAGAGGTGGAAGCTATGGCAAAAATGACAATGGCAAGAGAGGTAGGCCTACTAGAAAGCTAAATTGCACAACCTTGGAGGAGGTGGATAATTCGGATTAAGCGGCGATAGGCACGCTCAATATTCTCACAAATCGTGGAAAAGTTTTATTTGATACCGGTGCAACTACTTCTTTCATATCTGAAGAATTTTGTGATAAATTTGGGATTAGAAGGGCACCATTAGAAAAACCTATGACCGTAGTTACCGCGGGAGGGATCGTGGTAGTTAGAAACATTAAATTAAACCAAGTCATCTCAATCCGTGGTCAAACCTATTATGAGGATCTTTATGTGATCCCATTAAGAGGAATAACGGTAGTCATGGGAATGGATTAGATGACGGACTATGGAGCTCAGATCAATTCTAAGGAGAAAACCATTTCAATCAGGTCTCCAAGTGGAGGAATGATAGTCTATCAGGCAGATAAACATAGTCATATAATGGTAGATCTGCAGTTGAACTCAATGAAGGAGGTCAAATTGGAAGATATTTCTATAGTGTAGGAATTTCAAGATGTTTTTCCAGCAGAGTTACCAGGAATGCCACCTGATCAGGAAATATAGTTCACTATTGACCTGATATCAGGAACAACACCAATAGCCCAAGCACCATATAAAATGGGGCCGAAAGAATTAAAAGAGTTCAAGGAGCAAATTGATGAATTATCCTGGAAAGGATTCATTCAGGAAAATGTATCTCTATGGGGAACTTCGGTGATCTTTGTGGAGAAACAAGATGGAGGATGAAGAATGTGTGGGGATTACAGAAATCTCAACAATGTCACCATCAAGAACAAGTACCCATTACCAAGAATTCAAGATCTATTTGAACAAGTCAAGGAAGCTAGAGTATTTTCCAAGATTAATCTTAGATCAGGATACCATCAGATAGAAATTAAACCTGAAGATGTTCCTAAAACAACATTTGTATCAAGGTATGGATATAATGATTATCTCGTCGTACCTTTTGGTTCGACCAATGCTCCAACAATATTCTTGAATTTGATGAACAAAATCTTCATGCCTTACCTAGACAAGTTTGCCATAGTATTCATTGATGATATTTGATATACTCTAAGGATAAAGAAGAGCATGCAGAGCATTCGAGAATAGCATTGCGAATCCTAAGAGAACATAAGCTTTATGCTAAATTCAGTAAGTGTGAAGTCTGGTTGGACGAAGTAGAGTTCCTTGGTCATGTGATCAGTAAGGATGGAATTGCTGTAAATCCGTCCAAAGTTCAACCAATGTTGGAATGTAATGCACCAACCAATGTGAAGCAAATCCGAGGTTTCTTAGGCATGGCCGGTTATTATCAAAGATTCATTGAAGGTTTTTCCAAGATAGCTGGACCAATGACCAAATTGTTAAGAAAGAATACACCTTTCATATGGGATGAGAAGTGCGAAGCGAGTTTTCAGGAGTTGTAGACCAGATTAACTACAACACCAATCCTAGTAGTTCCGGAAACCGGAAAAGATTACACAGTATATTGTGATGCATCTAAGGAAGGATTAGGTTGTGTGCTTATGCAAGATCGTAAGGTAATTGCTTATGGATCTAGACAATTGAAACCACATGAAGTGAATTATCCAACTCATGATTTAGAGTTAGCAGCAGCAGTATTTGCTTTAAAACGATGGATGCATTTTCTCTATGGGGCAAGGTGTGAGTTATACACTGACCACAAAGTCTCAAATATTTCTTCACTTAAAAGGAATTGAATATGAGACAAAAGCGTTGGCTGGAGTTAATTAAAGATTATGATCTAGCAATCAATTATACCCCTGGAAAAGCAAATGTTGTGGCAGATGCTTTAAGTCGGAAAAGCACAAATACGGAACCTATTAATACAGAATTGCCAAGAGAATTGCAGATGGATTTGGAAAGGTTGGAACTACAATTTATAAGTACAAAATTCTTGGAGGATTAGCTACCATGAGAGTAATTGAAGAGCGGAGTAGTGATCTTTAGCATGAAATTTTTAGACATCAATGTGAAGAGCCTTTCATTGCTGAAGAAGTTGGAAGAGTCTCTCAAGGTCAAACATTAGTTTTTCACTTAGGAGATTATGGATCTTTATGGTTTCAAAACCGTCTTTGTGTACCCGATGTGCCAGAAATTCAAGAGGTGATACTTCGGGAAGCCCATGAAACACCATATTCTATACATCCTGGAAGTACAAATATGTACATGGATTTAAAAGAGTTATTTTGATTGAACAATATGAAAAGAGATATTGCAAAGTATGTTTCTGAATGCCATACTTGCCAAAGGGTAAAAGCAGAACATCAAAGTCCAGCAGGACCATTACAACCTTTGGAAATTCTAGAATGGAAGTGGGAAGAAATTGGGAAGAAATTGGTATGGATTTTATCACATGATTACACATGACAGCGAAGCGGAAGGATATGATATGGGTAATTATGGACGGATTCACAAAAAGTGCTCATTTTATTCTAGTAAATAAGAAGGATAATGCCAAAAAATTAGTAGAAATCTATATCAAGGAGATTGTGAGTAAGCATGGGGTACCCAAGAAAATTCTCTCAGATAGAGGATCTGTGTTTATGTCAGCATTCTGGAAACAATTACATGAAGCACTTGGCTCAAAATTGGATTTCAGCACAGCCTATCATCGAGAAACTGGAGGCCAAATAGAAAGGAACAATCAAATCTTGGAGGACATGCTTAGAGCTTGTGCATTAGATTTTGGAGGTTCTTGGTAAGATCATCTACCGTTGGTAGAATTTTCCTACAAAAATAGCTATCAGAGTAATCTGAAGGCAGCACCTTACCAAGTACTATACGAAAGAAAGTGTAGATCACCTATATGCTGGTATGAACCCAGTAGTAGCTAGGAATTTGCACTAGACTATATCAATGAAAATCAAGATATCATAGATATTATTATAGATCGATTGAAGATAGCACAGAGTCGACAAAAGAGTTATGTTGATCCAGGCCGAAGATCATGGCATCTAGAAGTGGGGGATATGGTATATCTCAAAGTATGTCCGATGAAGGGAGTGAAGAGATTCGGAGTCAAAGGAAAACTAAGCCCAAGATATATTGGACCATTCAAGATATTGAGTCAAAATAGAACAATATCTTATCCTCTCGAGTTACCAAAAAGACTAGCTCAGGTTCATAATGTTTTTCATGTATCAGAACTCCGGAGATGTCTTAAAGTTCCAGATGATGCTATCACACATCAGGAGATCGAGTTACAAGCAGATTTGACTTATGTCGAGAAACCCTGTAAGATTCTAGAGGAGAACTGGAAAAGGTTGAGAAACAGGGCAATCAAATACTGCAAGGTACAATGGGAACATCACCTAGAGAGAGAAGCCACATGGGAGAAAGAGGATGACTTAAGTGAAGCATATCCAGAACAATTGAGGTACACATCCGCAAACTTCGGGATGAAGTTTAATTTAAGGGGGAAGTTTGTAACACCCCAGCATTAGGATCCAACGAAGGATGCAATAGGAATCTAAGTTTGTGCATGCATGCATTTGTAAAAATCAGGGTAAATTTTTCGCCAAACAAAAACCTAAAGGGATCAGAGTTTATTTCACTAACTAGAGGTAGGAATAGCTCTTGTTAATGGTTGCTATGAATTTTGACATGACCTTTAGGAATTATTAAGTATTTGGGGAAGTTATTTTGAATTCAAATTTGAAGTTTAAATCAATTTGAAAGTATTTGAAATATAGAAGTTAGTAATATTGAATTGTTTTCCAAAATACCTTATTAACATTGTTTGGTTAAATTATAGATATAGTAAAAACAATAAGGATTTAAGACAAGGAAATTAAATAAGAAATGAATTCTTATTTCCTGATTCCATGATAATATTACAAATGGTGATTAATACATCAAAAGTAGAAGATTACAGATAATTGGAATTAAATTTTATTAACTTATAATAATATCTTTACAAGATTCTTTAAAAAAGGATAAAAAGAAGGTTGCAATTAAAACCTATACTACCTATATACTCCTATACTAAATCTTGTATATCCATATCTTGTTCCTGCAAATAAGATAAAACAACTAAAAAAGAAAATGAGCGTTAGTTAGTTTTACTCTCAGTGGTGAATAGTGAAATACATTGTTCAAAGTACATCATTGAGTAATAAAAGAGGGGCAAGTTTCACCAGGAAAGTAACTAGTAAATGGGTAACAGGTGGAGATACACTACTAGAAAACGGCTAATCCGTGGCACACCTGTTTTGATCATCCGTGGCGCACTAGGGGTGCGCCAAGAGGCACGCGCTACGGGTAAAAGTTAGGCGTGGCGCACTAGGTGGTGCGCCACTAGTATGAAAAGTTAGCCGTGGCGCACTAGGTGCTGTCGCCATGGGTACGATTTCAAATTTCAAAAAAAGCGGGATTTGATCTAGATCTAAATCTAGATCGAGCAGCCGGCCTCCGTCGTCGTCGGTGTTGTAGACTCATTCGGTGGAGGAGGGTGCAGTCGGAGGAGGGCACGGTTGGAGTATGGTGGAGGAGGTTGCGTCCGGAGGTGCATGGGGCAGGGCGGCATCAGAGGATGGTCGGGGAGGGTGTAGCCGGAGGTGGTCGGAGGAGGGCGTTGTCGAAGGTGGGTGCAGCCGGAGAGAGGAGAAGGAGAAGTGAGGAGAAGAAGAAGGTAGGAGAGGTGGAGGAGAAGGAGAAGGAGAAGGTGGAGAAGGGAGGAGAAGTGGAGAAGGGAGGAGAAGTGGAAGTGGAGGAGATAGGGGGTGGGTAGGGAAGATATATATGGAGGGTTAGGTGGTCGGGTGGTATTCGAATTTCGAATCCCGCTCAACTTACTCGTGGCGCACTAGCGGTGGTGCGCTACAAGTAAGTGGACTCCATTTTGTTCTGCAGGAAAAAACAATCTTTTGATCATAACATTTTACTCTTTTCGAATTTTAAAAATCTAAAAAATCGCCAAACGACCAAAGGTATATTAAACGTTTTGGTATATTAAATGTTTTTTGGTATATTAAACGTTTTTTTTCAAATTCGTATGCAAAAGTTAAGCCTATTTTACCGTGGCATGATCTTTTTTTGCGGAAAAAGTCGAAATTCATGTTTGTTAATTTTCCTACACACTAGACCACATTACCTACATACATGTGAAAGGATTTTATTTTTTGAATTGTTTATCATTTTCTTTTATTTTTTGCAAGGCTAAAAAGGCGATCCACCGGGGGGGTTGGTGCAGGAAACTTACCTATGGCGCACTAGGCTAGGGTGCCCTTCGGGTAAGTTCGCCCAGCCGCACAGCAGGCCACAACCCACATACCCGTAGCACACTATCTCAGAGTGCGCTATGACTAAGTTTCACACCCGTAGCGCACTGCGCACAGGTGCACTACGGCTATATTGTCTACGGCCACATGTGCCCTGGCCCACAAGTAGCCGTGACGCACCACCCTCATGTGCGCCACGCTTACGACAGTTAGCCGTAGGGCACCTGTGGACAGTGCGCCACGCCTATTTTACCCATGGGGCACCACTAGCACGTGCGCCACGGATGTGTGGATTACCTATAGCCGTTTCCATAGTAGTGATACTTTCAGTTGAACTGATCCACACGACCAAAATGCATGGAGTATGCTATCAAGAGAGCAACAGTAGTACAAGCACTCAAACAGAGCACTCAGTCGAAGCACATCTACAGGAAACACATCTCTCTTTTTCAAGCACACACTGAGAGTTCATTGAGATTGCCAAAGCCTTAACAAAACCACCAGCCACTCTACCAAATCAACCATCAATTAACAATAAGATGGTGACATAAGGAGGGGGTGGTGCAGTAGGATAGCAAGGGCAAGTTCTAGATCACAGGAGACTAGGAGGAGCAGGAGCAGCACCAGGAGGTGTAGGCCAAGATCAAGCCAGCAAGAACCAGTCGACAAGTTCAAGCCACAAGCAACACCAATACAACAGCAACAAGCAACCTGTGTGGTGAGTTATACAAAACCATCACATGCTAATTCTCAGATGAGCATGTGTTGTTTTATACATGATCCTCTCAGATTCACACAAGTGGGGTGTATCCATCATAGATGGATTTGAACTAAAGAAAAACAATCAATCTTTGCAAACAATACCTAGATCTCAGCCTATGCATCATTCATCTTGGAGAAATACACATATTTGTATAGCCAACTTGACAGCAGTCTTACGTAGTTAATTTTGGGCACATCCCATGGATGGTAGCACCTTAGAAGTAATTGTAGCTTCAGGATCCAGCTCAAACATTAGGGATCTATCATATTAAACCTACTAAGAACCACGAAAGTAAATTCTATAAGCTCTGTAGGACTGATACCTAGAGGTATCCATCACAGATCATCAAAGAAGTAAAGGAGCAGGTGAAAACAACTACTTTTTTGTAGCTTTGCCTCAGACCAGCATTACATGCTAATTTATTCAATAGAATGTTCTGCAACTTCCAGACATTATAAAACATAAATAAAAATAGCCCAGTATCTAGATGAAGCCTATGTACCACACAAATCAGGGTATCACAAGAACCCATCCTAACCAAGCAGTTTCTACCAAGGATTCCATAATACAATGCTTCAAAAAGAACACTTAATCATTTTCATAACATAACAATTAGGAATCATACTTGACACTTCTGTATTCTATCCTCTGTAATTATCATAGGGTAATTGGATTAGATATCTAACTCTAATTCTTTCATACCAAAGCATATCCACAAGAATTAGAGAACTAATCTCAACCCAGATCATACCCATGATACAGGGCAGTAAGAAAAGTTCAGTTCACAGATTACTGACAAAAATAACTATCAACAATGAGAACCATGGTGTAGTAGTGATCACTACACAACTAGATTCAGTAGGAAACCACCTCAGAGAGACATGGCAGCAAGGGATGAACCCTAGTGCCATGGACATATTTAATTAGGGTTCAGATATTGCAAGCACGCAGAGGGTAGCAAGGTAAGCTAGAGAATAAGAGAAGGAGAGGAGAAGAACTCACCCTTGGTACTCGGTGTAGTTAGAAGAGGAAGCAGAGTCACCGACGAGCGCACACGGCGACACGGGGAGCACCCGAGGGCGCCACAACCCACGCCAAGCCATGGCACGGCAACCACAGCCACACAGACAGCCGTAGAGTAACCATAGGACCGCATGGAGCCCAGCACAGCACCACCACGGCGGTGGAACTCAACATTGCCGGCAACTCCCAAACCCTAGCGTTCAGGGTGGAGTCAGCATGGACGAGAGAGGGGCTTGCAGACGAATCGATCATGACCAGATGGCGGAGCAGCGTCGGCTAACTTGACACACACCATGGTGGCAACTAGAGTAGCCCTAGGCGGCCGGAATCGAGCAGTGACAGCATCATCAGCGCGACAGCTCTACGGGGGAGACATGAGGTGCACGAGAGAGAGAGAGAGAGGGCGAGAGAAAGGGAGGAATCGAGTGGCACTGGGCCACTCGAGGCAGTGGGGTTTGACCAGCCCAAATGGACCGAGCCAGGGCTGGGCCAGCCCAATGGGCTAGGTCCAGTTTTTAAATAAAAATCTAGTTAAATTGTCAAATGTCCAAAATACCCTTAGAAATTAGATGGTTCTAAGAAATAAAATAAAAATCCTAAAAATATAAATAAAATATCAATGGACTTATAGAAATGTCCTCTATTTACAAAAAATAACAAATGGAGTTTTAGGTAATTAAAGTTAAAATTATTATTATTAAGGTGTATATTCCTTTGGAATTTTATAAAAATATACCAAACACATAAAATTGAAAAAAAATTCATTTTTACAATTCTAAAAGGGAGTGCTATTATAGAAAAATACTAACTTGTATTTTTGAAAGGTAAATTAAGTGCGATAAAAATAAAATCTTATTTCCTTAAAGGAATTTTAGTTAAATATTTAAAAGAGTTAAAAACTAAATAAATTCAATTTTAAACTCCTTAAATAATACTAGTCTTTATAAAAATACTAAATACAATGTTTATGAAAATTTCAGAGAATTTAAGTAATACTTTTTGTTTAATTAAAGAAATAGCAAACTTTTAATATGAGGGTAAAAGATGCAAATAAGCAAATAATAAACCCTTGCATGACATTACTATGCATTGAATATTTCTTCTTTAAATATTGTCCTTACCGAGGAATAATGGTTCTATGTTGAAACCGGAGTTCAAGGTCAGGTGTAAGCATCCGACTTCACTACCTTGCAGTCACAAGGCAAGTTCATCACTTGCTCATGTCCTTTGAAGAGTTCTTATCAAAGATATTGCAAATTGTGTGTTGTCATTTATGATCTGAAGAAAGAAAAAATTATCTTCTCTAATAAATAAGATGGTGTTATCATCCTAAGTGATGATAAAGATTGGCAATGGAACTTAGGGTTCCAATTGCACAAGTCACCTTAGGATTAACAACCCATGACATCAGTGATTCTAGTGCCGTATATTACGCGTTAACTAGGAGATTTGGAATGGGACGGAGAAGTCACTTGGACCTTCTTCCTTTCATATGCAGGCAAGATGACCTTATCGTGACACTATGATTCCTTATGCAGATCCAGCATATGGATAGGAACCCTTAGGCCCCACGGTTTTGATATCTAGATTATCTGTGAGCGGATACCGGAGGTATAGTGAGACCTTTATGGAGATTGCCAAGGGAATAACCGGCTCATAGAGTCTTCGGGAACTCTTCAGGGTTGTATCTTGCCTGAAAGGGGGCTTAACGGAGATGTACCTCAGCCTAGAGGATCATGCAGACATGTGGGGTCGTGGAGAGGGATAGTGATTGGCTTGGATCACCTACTAGGCCACACATCACGGAATTGTGGATGGGAAAGAATGCCCAGTTGCGCAACGAGGAATTGATCTCTCATGGGTAAAGCAACGCAACTCTGCAGAGTGTAAGAACTGTAACTTGTTACTCCCTATTCCGGGAAGGGGCTACGAATGTGGCAGGAAAGGAACTCCATGAAGTTCTGGTTAACCTATGAAGGCTGATGGGCATAGTTTTTGATAATAAAATCAATCTTTGAAGAAATGTTTATGAAAACTGCATAGAGCCAAGGACTAATAGTCCAAGGTGGTAGATAGAGCATCAAACTTCCCACCTTGCATATAATGAACTTGTTGGGTAACGCTGTTACTCACCCTTTCCGTTGAACCCCCTGCTTAAACTCTGAGGAGCTAGAAGAAACTTCGATGTACGCAGCTGAAGGGCAAGAGGATGTCTACTGTGAGGAGCCAGACCTGTCTAGAGGAGTGCAAGGGGTGGACTACGAAATACGCTATGGAGTGGAGGGCAACGAGTCCGAGTAGTTGTCTTAGTTATTAGTAAATTAGTTGAGCCGAGCAGCCTAAACTTTATAAAATAAGTTGTTGTGCTCAATTCAGAGTATGAGTTTGAACTTTATATATTCCGCTGAAACTACTTAAGTTTGGTTTGTAATTTTGTATCACTTGAAGGTTGTAACTTCTGGTGTTGTAATAATAATGAAGTGGGTATGTTTGTAATATGGACCCGCAATGTTTCTGTTGTACCACTCTGAGGGATGTGATATTACAGAATAGTGTTCTCTAGATGTCATGTCAATGACTATAGTGTACTACACATGCAGTGGTATGCTTGGTCAGCGCACCCCCTTAGGCGATATTCCTCTTGGGCCTTATCCCCTCTAGGGTCTTGGCCCATTAGTGGAATTAGCCCAATAAATTTAATTTTAAATATTTTTATAATAATTCCAATAATAAATATGAAATACATATTGTCGTCGAATTGATGACAAGTACGCCATGAGGGGGTCCTCGAGGCATGCGGAAGAGAGGGGTGTGAGACGTACGGTGTTCTAGGATGGTGAGCACACAAGTTTACCCAGGTTGAAATCCGCCGGCTTTGGACGGATCCTACTCCTGCTAGGAATCCAGTAATATGGCAGTGCCGGAATATGGGTTACAAGGGTTCGCCTATGCGATTTGAGATTGTACACTATTGAGGGTGCCCTAAAGGCTCTCCCTAGGAGAGCTTATATAGATATCCGGCCTAGGGTTTACAAGAGAGATCTATCCGGCTACGACTAAGAGTCGGTTACACAGTACATCTTGAACTACAAGTAACACTATGGGCCTAAGTGGGTAAGTCTTCTGGGGCTTCCCGTAGCCGGATTGGATTCCGTCTTTTCTCTCTGACTGGGCCGCCCGTGAAGCAAAGCTCTAACCTGAAGTGGGCCACCCTGGTCAGTGAGGAACTGTGAGGATACCCAGAAAGTATATCCCCAATAGCAGCCCTCGGGAGTCTCCAAGATCCAAAGTCGGATTCATCATCGTCTAACTTGATCTTCAGCTTGTAGAATCTTGATGGGTTTCTGAAACCTCACAACAAAAAATACGATCCGGGTCTTAAAATAAGTCAGACCTATCAATATATTACTCGGATTTCCTAGCTTGATTTTCAAACAAAGCCAGAAATTGGTCTCTGACGTCACCTGACACTAGTCATGGTCAAGTCACATCATCTGACAAACATCTTGTCAGCACGACCGTTGGTGGGTCCGCCGTTCGTGGAACCGAGGTGCCATTTCAATGCGTACACGGAGATCGAGGAGACGTGATCATCACGTGGGTCCTTCCCAATTCCTTCCACGACGCGTGGCATTTACACAGTACGATTTGCACGAATCTTGGCGCAAGTAGGTGGTTATAAGGGGTGAGGATTTTCCTTCTCTCCTCTTCACTTGTTCCCTTTGTCGTTCCTTCTTCTCCACATGTCCCTAGCGCACGCAGCTCTCTTGCCTCCTAGATTTCCTAGCATCGCCCATCTAAGGTCACCGGTGCACCGGAGAAAATGGCTTCCTGTTCATCATCCGGATTGGCAGCTGCGGCGGCGGCGGCGAAGGCTGTGGCAGAGAAGGAGAGCAACCGGGGAGTCTGGATCCCGTGCCTCCTCGACGACGAGAAGCTCCAAGGCATGGATAATGAAGGTCTCCTCCGCACCAGCGACTGGCCGAGCGGTTTCGGCGAAACCATCCCTCACCCGCGCGCTGGCGAGGGGTCCGCTTTGGCACCCACCACGACAGAGGTTTGTCGTTCCCTCCCTCGGAATTCTTTTCCGAGGATATCGATCATTACGGTGTACAACTCCACCATCTTCCCCCGAACTCCATCTTAGAGATGAGTTCTTACGCAGCTTTGTGTGAGGGGTTTCTCGGCATTAGGCCGAGTCTTACTTTGTTTTGTTTCTACTTCCACCTTCGTAGAAACTCCATCACTACCGGTAATCCCTACATTACCAGCACTATTAGCCTTTCTCTTAGACGCGAGCGTAGCTATCCTCGCATTTCTGCCAGTGAGTCGGTCAAACAATGGCCGACCACTTTCTTCTACCATAAGGATATTCCTGCTCCCGGCAAAGCCACTGCTTTGTCGGCTTTCATCGACGGAGCCGCCACGGCCCAACCATCCTGGGACGAGGCCCCTCCGGCTCTCAGTGACGATCTGATCCTCGCTAAGAGGTGGATCGAATATCTGATAAAACACAAGGGCTTGAAGGGATCCGACCTAGTCTAATGCTGGGTCGCATGCCGGATCCAGCCTCTCCAATACCACGGCGACTGTCTGATGCACTCCATCACGGCGTCAAAGAATGATTCCCTCTGCATCAGTCCTAAGGCTTTAAAGCCACAGGATTACATAAGCCAGATCAAATGGCTGATCAAGGAGCGGATTGAAAGGAAGATTCCGGACATGTCTCTGGATATGCATACAGCGGAAGACCCTATGGTTCCGATAAGGTTCAATAACAACTCCTTTTATGTGTTTCACCTTTTATTTTACATTACTGAGATATTTTATTGTTTTCAGCCTGACGACCTCCCCTAGTTGGAGCTAGCTCCCCTCGAGGGATATCCTCCAGAGTTTTCTCAGGAGGCGGAACTAGTCCCACTGCCGAACATTGTGCCCAAGAAGCGCAAGGCTCTAACAGTGGTCGTCGGCACAAAGGAGGTGCCAGTCGTGAAGAGGTAACTTTCAACACAATTTCCGCCGTTGTTCCTTACTCGAATTTCGTTTCCGAGATGTAATGATTTCCATTCTTATTACATTCTCAGAGCTAAGCAGCTCATCAAGGGCAAGGGGAAGGGAACTTCTTCGAAACCTTGCGGCAGACGAAGCTGACTATAGCTTCTCCTGCCATGGCTCCTCTGATTCCTGCCCCACAACCCTCTGCAACGCCGGTGATTACTCCATCGCCGGTTGTCGCAGAAGATCCGGCTCCTTCAATGGGGCCAGTGATCCTTGAATCACAGACTGACGCCACCACGAGTGGCTCAGGTTTAGATAAGGGTGAACCCTCTTCGGGTAATGATCCCTCAGCAGAGACCTTTGCCGAAAACCTCCTGAATAATCTGGGACTTGCCAAATTTGGCTTGTCTCGGAAATCTATAGAAGAAATCCAGCTTCTGGCCCAGCAATGCCTGGAGAAGAGAAATCTTAAGCCGAAGAAGAAGCACGAGAGGCGGAAGACATCAAGTACTCCGACTTTCTTGAACAAGTTTGCCTTCGCGACTAGGGAATTAGAGCTGGTGTACTTCCACCACCTCCGGTTATTCCACTCACCTTCGCTGAGAAGGTTACCACCGAGGTGAACATGTGTCTGAGCAAGCTCACACATGAAGATCATGTAAGTCGGAATTCCAACTCATAATTTTCTTTATTGCATTTCATATCACATCTTCTAGCCCCCAAGCATGAAGTAGGATATACAATCCGGGTTTATGCTTCCTTAGGATGACAAAGAATGAACTAGTGTAGCCCCCAAGGCTCGTGCTGATATTAGGAACAATATTAGCCCGAGTCTTCAGTAGACTTCTGACTCTGGGTATTCCGACTTACAAAAAGTTAATTCATATAACCAGGATTTGTTGAAGAACATCTGCAACAAGCGGAGAGAGACCAAAGCTCTCCGACTTGAAAATCCTGATCTGAAGGTCTGCAAGGATGAGGCCGAAGGTAAACATTCCAAGACTCAAACCTTGTCTTTTGTGTTTTCATCATCGAATATTTTCGTTGGAATTTTGTTCTTTTTGTCTTGCAGCACTGGTGATACAGTCCTGCGCTATGATTGAAGAGGCCGAGAACCTCAAAACCTTGGTGGTGGAGAACAAAGAACTTTGCCAAGAGCTGGATAAGCTCAAGGCAGATCATGAGAAGAGCATCGCTCAAGTTCTCGAATCCTTCTCCATGGATACTGATGAGCGTGATCATAAGATTGCCGCTCAAGATCAGAGAATCTCGGATCTCAACAATGAGCTTTGCAGGGAGAAGGATCTTTTCGAGGCGCTCCGGGCTGAACTCCAGAGTCTTCGAGAAGAGAAGACCAAAGTTGACAATGCCATCTTCGGTAAGTTTCTATCTCTCTGACTTGTCTATATGGTTCGACTTTTCAATGTCGGATTTTTCTTAACTATTTTTGCGTTATGTGTATAGGTCCTCTAAACTTGACTGACTCCACCTCTGATGAGCCTCGCACCCACCGGCTTACCCAAGTTGGTGATCTTCTTCATGACTTCTGCCAATCCCTTGAGGATATTGGCGAATGATATGCCACAACTCGTTCAGGACTGGAACATATCCTATGCGCGATCCGGTGCACAGAACGCTATCACCATGGTCATGAGCCACCATGGAAACATGGAGATATGGCAGGTGACCAGAGGGTACTGCAAGGTGGATGAAGACGGCCAGGAGCAAGATATCAATGCCATCATGGACTCGTGCGCCGAATACGGGTGTCAAGTGGCTGACTTAACCAGCTATGAAACTCCCTTATTCACCCGCGTGGATACACCGCCTCCGCCTCTGGAAGAAGCAGCTGAAGTCTTCGACGATGAACATACCGTATCAGATCTGAACATCTCGGAGCGTTACCAAACCGAGGCCGATGCATCCAGCGAGCCGGCAGCTCCTGCATCCTCTTCTTCTACACCATAGATTACCAGAAAAAATGTATTATTCTGAGAAACATTATGGATTTGTAAATATACAGTACTTATAATTTTGCTAGTGCTAAGTTTTTGATCTATTTTGCACTTTTGGCTTTAAATTTTTGTGCGCCTGAAATGTTTACATAAGCACTTATACTTTTTCGTCTATACTTATCGTTTATCTGGCTTTCCGCCTCATCCCTTCCGTGAGCCGGCTAAACCTTCTGCATGGAAACTTTGCTGAGCAACGGAGCTCAATTGCTAAATCAGTTTAAACTCGGAAACAAAGCTGGCTTCCAGTACCAACCATTCACTACTTGGAAAATACCCGCATCCGGCAATCAGACAAATAACCAAAGTGTAGACTAGAAACTTTAGAGTTATACCCGAAGGTAGCATTTTTAGAATCGGAAATCTAAACCAGAACAAACATGAGCATAAAGTACTTTCAAGTATTCTGGAATTTTCGACTATGACATGATCATTCGGAAATAAGATGGTAAAAACTTCTCATAAAAACTTGAGGCAACCAAAACTTTTATTTCTCACAGAACATGTACAGATGTATGATTACAAAGAAGGATAAACTAAAAATAAAAGGGACGTAGCTGAGCAATATTCCATGGTCTGTGTAACTCATCCAGATTTGTGCTGCCTCCAGCTCTCTTTCTCTTCTTAGTAGCAGGTCTTTCTTCGACTTCATGTCAGTTAAGTAGTACGAACCATTGTGCAATACTCGACTAACTAAGAAGGGCCCTTCCCATACTGGGGAAAGTTTGTGCTTTCTTTGTTGCACAAGCCGGAGAACCAAATCGCCATTATTGAAATATCTGTTTCTGACTCTCTGGCTATGATACTTGCGTAACTTCTGTTGATAGGCTGTTGATCTCATTTCAGCAACGACGCAAACTTCTTCGACTAAGTCAAGATCATTTTGTCGAGAAATATTGGCATCTTCTTCAATATATGTGGCCACTCTAGGAGAAGTATGAATCAAATCACTAGGAAGAACTGCTTCTGCGCCATAGACACAGAAGAAAGGTATGTATCCGGCTGACCTGTTCGGAGTTGTTCGTAAACTCCATATTACAGAGGGTAATTCCTTTGCCCAAGACCCCGCAGCACGTTGTAGTGGTGCTTCGAGTCTCGGTTTTAGGCCTTGTAGGATTAAACCATTCGCTCTTTCAACCTGTCCGTTTTATCTTGTGGATGTGCGACTGACGCAATGTCAAGCCGGATATTTTGTTCGTTGCATAATTCGGCCAATTCTCCCATAGAGAAATTACTCCCGTTGTCCGTGATAATGCTATGCGGATAACCATACCGGATTATAACATCCTCGACAAATCTTTTGGCTGTTTCTCCATCACAACTAGTGACGGGTTTGGCCTCAATCCATTTTGTGAACTTATCCACCATCACTAAGAGGTGAGTAAATCCACTTGGAGCCCGTTTAAACGGTCCTACCATGTCAAGACCCCAGACCGCAAAAGGCCATGTTATAGGTATTGTTCGCAGCTGATCAACTGGAACATGAGCTTGTTTGGCATACTTTTGGCAGCCCTTGCACGTCTTGACCAACCGTTCGGCATCTGCCTTGGCTGTAAGCCAGAAAAAACGTGCTTGAAAGCTTTTGCCACTATAGATTTGGCTGCAGCATGGTGACCACACTCGCCTTCATGGATTTCTCGTAAGATTTCCACTCCTTCTTCGGGAGATACGCAACGTTGAAAAACCTCAGAAACACTCCGCTTATAGAGCTCACCTTTAACTATAGTATAGGCTTTCGCTCGTCGGACGATCTGCCGGCTCAGAACCTCGTCTTCGGGTAATTTGCCATCTACCAGATAATCAAGGTAGGGTTGGGTCCAGGTAGGAATTATAGCCATAACTGCTATTAGAGGTGAGTCGGATTTGGTCTGATATTCCTCATCCACTCCCTTTATTGAGGGAACTTTGAGGTGCTCTAAAAAAGCACCATCCGGGACCTCTTTCCGTGTAGAGCCTACCCGAGATAGTGCATCTGCTTCCTTGTTTTCTGCTCGAGGGATGTGTTGAACCTCATACCCTTTGAACGATTTAGATAAATCATCCACGACAGCTTTATATGCTGTCATGTGTTTATTTGCATTACAAATATCGGACCCTTGCTGAGCAACAAAATCCGAATCTCCATAACACATCAAACATCGGATGCCGATATCCTTAGCAATCCGTATTCCATGCAGCAGTGCTTCATACTCGGCAATATTATTTGTCGCTGTGAAGTGGATCTGCAACACGTATAGAAGTTTATCACCTTGGGGTGATTTGAGCACCACGCCAGCCCCGCGAGCCTTAGACCCATCAAAATATAGGGTCCAATATTCCGACTCCAGGAGGGTCATATTCTCCTTTGTCTCTGTTCAATCAGCAAAAAGTCGGCAAGGATTTGGGATTTAATTGCTGTCTGAGGTTTGTACTCAATATCAAAAGCTAAAACCTCTATGCCCCATTTGGCGACGCATCCTGTGGCATCACTGTTGTTAATTATGTCTCTCATGGGAGCTATTCTCACCACGGTAACTAGATGCCCCTGGAAATAGTGTCGTAGCATACAAGATGCTAGGAAAACGCCGTAAGCCAGCTTTTGATAGTGCGGATATCGTTGTTTTGACTCTGTCAGGACCTCGCTGACAAAGTAAGTTGTACGCTGCACCAGGTGTTCCTGATTTTCCTCCGGTCTCTCCACCACCATGACGATACTAAATACTTTTTTTGGCGCAGCAAGATAAAGCAACATCGGTTCCTGTGGTTCCGGTGCGGCAAGGATAGGAGCAGATGAGAGTACTTTCTTCAGGTCTTGTAGTGCAGCTTCAGCTTCGTCGGTCGACATAAAATCCTTGGTCTTTTTCAGGAGTTTGTATAATGGTGCAACTCTTTCATCGAGCCGGCTTACAAATCGACTGACTGCAGTGATGCAACCAGTTAGTCTTTGTACGTCCTTCAGGCGAGTTGGCCTGGAAATATTGAGTATAGCCTTGATTTTGTCCCGGTTCACCTCTGTGCCTCTCCGAGACACGATGAAACCTAACAATTTTCCGGCTGGAATTCCAAAGAAGCATTTCTTCGGATTAAGCATGATGTTGTATTTTCGTAGATTGGTGAACGTTTCCACCAAGTCGGAAATCAGTGTTTCCTTCTTTTTGTACATCACCGCAATATCATCCACGTATGCATGAACATTGCGTCCGAGTTGGTCGTGGAGGCAATGCTGCATCGTTCGCTGGTACGTGGCTCCTGCGTTCTTCAGCCCAAAGGGCATCGTAACAAAACAGAAGGTTCCGAAGGGGGTTATGAATGAAGTTTTGACTTTGTAAGATTCCTTCATCCAGATTTGGTGACAACCGGAATATGCGTCGAGAAAACAGAGGAGTTCCGAGCCTGCCGTAGTCAATCCTAGGCAGAGCGAACGGATCTTTTGGACAAGCCTTGTTCAAGGCAGTATAATCAACACACATCCTTAAATTAGTGGTGTCCTTTTTAGGGACCATTACAGGATTGGCCGACCACTCAGTATGGATGACCTCTTCTATGAATCCGGCTAACTCGAGCCATGCTAGTTCCTTAGCTATTGCCTTACGCTTTTCATCGCCAAAACATCGTAAGGACTGTTTGATGGGTTTAGCGTTCGGGTTTACATTTAAAGAGTGCTCGGCAAGTTCCCTAGGTACTCCGGTCATGTCAGATGGCTGCCATGCGAAGATATCTTGATTTGTTTCGTGGAACTTGACGAGCGCGCTTTCCTATGCACTATCTACGCCTACATCTACCTAGGTCACCTTGGAGAGGTCATCATCCTTCAACGGTGTCTTCTTCGTCTCTTCTGATGCCTTGAACTCCGGATTCGGCTTTGTCACCTCCTTCTTCGTTGCGGGCATCTCGAACGGATCTATGCTCTTCTTGATCTCCTGGTACTCCTGGGTGTGCAGCACGGCTTCATCAAAGGCGGCATTTCCATCCACGCACTCTCGCGCTTTCTTCGGGTCTCCCCTGATGGTGATTATGCCGTTGGGACCTGGAATTTTCATCATATTGTAAATGTAACACGAACGAGCCATAAAAGCCTAGTAAGCCGGACGTCCGAATATAGCGTGGTACGCGCTCTTGAACGGGACCACTCGAAGGAAAGTGCCTCCGTCCGATAGTTCTTTGGAGTTCCAAAGGTAACATCCAAAGTGATATCTCCCAGGGAATTAGCTTGTCTTCCTGGGACAACTCCGTGAAAGATCACAGAGCTATGGTTCGGCTGGGTCTCCGAGATCCTCATCCGGCATAGCGTTTCGACATATAGAATATTGATACTGCTGCCACCGTCCATGAGAGTCTTGGAGAAACCATAACCCTCAATAAGTGGATTGACGATTAGGGCGTATTTTCCTCGCTTGTCCAACTTAGGAAGATGATCAGCACGGCCAAATGTGATTGCCACTTCCGACTAGTCCAGAAATTGGGGGACAGCCGGAACTGTTGCATTGAGCTCATGTAGAACTGGTTGAGATCCGAGGAAGGTGACATAAGTGTCTTTCTTGGTCGGATAATTTTTCTTCCTCCATGTCGGAATCTTCCTTGGTCTCTTTATCTTTTTCATGATTCTTCTGTCCCTTCTTCCGCTTAGCTTTGTAGCCCGCGCTGTCATCTCTTTTGATGTCGTCATTGAAACGACACTCGGTGTTGGTGTGGGACGAGCCCCCATTGGCGTCTAGGTGATGCACACATGGGTTATTGGCAATGTCGGCCTAAGTGTAGGTTTTGCTTGGTTTCTGGGCTCCTCTACCTTGAACTCTCGAAGTCCCACGGCCACGCCCGCGGCCTCCGCCGCATCCTCCTCAGCCTCCTAACCCGAAAGTAGCAGTGACCACTCCTGTTTCCGTGTTAGGTTTCTCTTCCGAGGTATTCTTGTGATTCTGAGCTTGTTGCTTTGGTTGTTTTGCCGACTGTGGCATAGCCAGGGCGTTGAGTAATCCCTCTGCATCGTCGTCAGCATCTGCATACTTGCTCGCTGTTTCTATCATCTCTCCCAAATCAGTGACCTTGTCACACTTTAAGCGATGACACAGTAGACCAATTGGGAGACCTGCAATAAAAGCTTCAATCGCAGTTTGGTCGATTACTCCTTCACAGGAGTTCTTGGTGTCGATCCATCATCCGAGGTAATCTCGGCAAGTTTCTCCGGCCTTCTGGGTGCAACGCTGCAGGTCTAAGACTGTACAGGGCCTCCGGTATGTGCCTTCGAAATTCCGAAAGAACACACTTTGCATGTCATACCAGTTGTGGATGGTGTTATCCGAAAGTACATTGAGCCACGATCGTGCCTCTTCCGCAACATGAGTGGGAGATATCGGGTTGCGACCAGGCTGTTTCCACCTTTGGCGATGCAACAAGCTTGGAAGAAATCATGTACAAAGGTATCTGGCCAAGCAATGCCATCGTAGGCTTGGATATGTCGTGAGATAGCAAATCCTTCCGGGAATTTTGTAGCTCTGATGCATGGTCCGAAGCACTTTTGAACCACGTCTATATCATCATTTTCGTAGCGCCACGCCTCTATATTGGAGTTGATCTTATGTCTTGTGTCATTCGGGGATAGAGATCGCCCCGAGTGTCGGCTGTGGCTGCGATGCCTTGGAGCTGGACTTTGGCTTCTGCCACCACCTCCTCCACCACGACGCCCTCCCTGGCCTCCTTGAGAGCCGTTGTGATGGCTACTTGGTGGAGAGGGTTCAGCAGCTGGGTTATTTCTGGCTGATCGTTGGCCTCCGTCCGAAGCGTCATTATTCCGGTTACGGGGAGGGTCTTCATCGTGACGAGCCCCCTGCCAGCTTGTCCCAGCACAGTGTTCGTCATTCCTTCATCCGTCATCCGGAAGGTTTTCATGTCTATGAGGTGGCATTGTTTGTCGGTCCTCATCCCGACATTTCTCTTTATCATCGTCCCTACAGTCTTTTGACTCTCGCTGGAGCGGGTTCCTCGGATTCAGTGCAGCAATTGCTTCTTGCTCCGCAACTGTGTTAACGTTACGCCAGTTACGGGCAGCTTTGTGGTGCTATTCTAAAGATCTGGTTCTTGAGTAATTGTCTTCCCGGCAGTCGGGGCGGTGGTGCTGCTCTGGTACGTGCTGGGGCCTTACGTCAGCCCATGCCAGATCTGTGTGACATTGGTCGGATTAGAGACCAGTTTTTGAGTTCTGGACATGGCGACCTTTTGCTGCTCCAGTCCCTTGTTGAGTTGCTTGATTCCCAACCGGATCTCCTCCGGGCCTGGATTAGCCGATAAAATTTCTCGGGCCGCCACGGTGTTCTGTACTGGGGTTGGATATACCCAATCCCCTTTGCTATCTTTCTGAGGCTTCCCCATTTCTTCTCCAAAAAGGACGGAGTGAATCTGCGGGAATTGGTTATCATTAGTATGACGCTTCCTGGTCTTCTGGTATTGCCTAGAGTTGTACTTCTCTGTAGATGCTATCCGACGGCGATAGTTTCGCCGATTCTGATTCTTGCAGATTCCGCTCGGAACGCAGATCCGAAGCTCACTTGCCCAACGGTGGGCTCCAACTATCGTCAGATTGATGACAAGTGCGCCATGAGGGTGTCCTCGAGGCATGCGGAACAGAGGGGTGTGAGACATACGGTGTTCTGGGACGGTGAGCACACAAGGTTCGAATCCGCCGGCTTTGGACGGATCCTACTCCTGCTAGCAATCTAGTAATACTACAGTGTCGGAATATGGGTTACAAGGGTTTGCCTGTGCGAGTTGAGATTGTAGACTATTGAGGGTGCCCTAAAGGCTCTCCCTAGGACGGCTTATATAGATATCCTACCTAGGGTTTATAGGAGAGATCTACCCGGCTACGACTAAGAGTCGGTTACAGAGTACATCTTGAACTACAAGTAACACTAAGGGCCTAAGTCGGTAAGTCTTCTGGGCCTTCCCGTAGCCGGATTGGACTCCGTCTTGTGTCCCTGACTGGGCCGCCCGTGAAGCAAAGCTCTAACCCAAAGTGGGCCACCCTGGTCAGTGAGGAACTATGAGGATACCCAGAAAGTATATCCCCAACACATATTAATAAATTCACTTTTGACCCTAAACACCTTTTGGTTCACTCTAAACAACTTTGGATCCTCTCGGACGATTCCGGTTCTCTCATGGAAAACTTCTGGTTTCTCCCTTCTCTTTCTTCTGTGTTTCCGTCAATTCTAGAACAATCTCCACACATCATCATGCTCTTAAGTGTGTTACCCTATGGTTCATGAATGACACAACCATGATCAAGACAATCTCGGATCAATGATCAATAGCGAGATCAGGATGCCCATAATGACCCATGTGCATTCCATGATGGCAACATCTTTCGAACAATAACTATCGAATCCAATTCCCTTATTACCTTGATACCTGACTTGTCAGAGATCTGAGCATCGGTATCATGATACCTTGTTCAATCTTGTTTCCAGTAAGTACTACTTTACTCGGTCACGTGATATTCCATCCCGATGACCTACTCATATATTGCACAACGTATGGATGTGATTTACCGAGTGGTCCCAGTGTATCTTCCCATCACACAGGAGAACAAATACCAATATCGATAAATACGCCTCAACCCACCCCACTGGAAAAACCCAACATATACCTCTAATGTCAATCAGGTACGGTCATGAGGGTTAATGTAGTCAAAGAAGCCTCGGATGATAGTGATTAAATATGATCTCATGGTCTAAGGATTGGGACACTTCATTTCTAACTATTGCAACTGTGAACTTTGTGACTTGATCGTGTTGCAACAATTATCAGTGGGTAATGTCCATCACATCATTTTCCAGATGATATGACTTCATTGTCAGTTGGCATAAATGCACTATGATCAGGAAACTTTGATCATCAGCTGCACAATGAACTAGTTGAATAGAGGCTACTAGAGACCTTTGGTTTGTTTATATATCACACCTATATTAATGTTTCCGCTTGATACTATTATAGCATGATATAAAACTATTATGAACTAATGAGATATGATAATAAACTTCTTTATTATTTTCCTCTAGGGCATATCTCCTTCAGTCTCCCACCTGCACTAGAGTATAAATAATCTAGTTGCATTGTTACTAATCATAAAACATATCACATATATGTTTATTGATTATGATTGCTCATGGAAAACTTCCTGTCCTAAATCTGTATTAACATATATGTATAATATTTGCAAATCATTAATGTAACCTATTTGAAATTAACACCATTATCATATAATGTGTTTGAAGCATTTTTTTGGTGACTAAGTGAGACTTCTGTTTTCTAGCATATACAATGACGGTCTATAAGTCAATTGAACTATCAATGTTGTCATGTATACCTGTAAACACACTTAGTCGAAAGTTGAACTTTCTTAAACCATAACTATACTAAAACATTCTAATATTTCTATATCTATATAGATTTTATCCAAGTGAGATGCCTAACCATACTTCCTTTGCATTAAGCTTAACTATGGTTCAATGATCAACTCATGAATCACTCTGGAACCTATTCTTTACAACTAAGAACTTGGGTCACATTATGTCAAGTATATATAACATAGGTTTATGTGGAAACTTACGACCAAGGCATAGGTGATGAAATGCATCACCCTTTCCACCATTGTCATAAATACTGAGTTTCAACTCAATTCTTATCCTAGTCTTACAAGTAAGAAGTAATTCTTCACTTGAATCTATTCTGAACTCAGAATCTTAACTAGGATTTTCTGAACCTCTTTCCGAATATTCGAAGCATTTGACATTTAATGTTTATCAAACATGTTGATCTATCTTTATAAATCATTTATGTTTAATATACATTGAATTTCATTTATCTAAAGACTTAATCATTTCTAATATCAACTACGTTATTCTTAATATGTTAATTACATATATAAGAACGTTGCTACACTCCCACTCAAATATGCACTCCATAATTGAGATACTAGGATATCACTCATCAGCCACTCAAATATGTCATCCACATGTTTGACTTGGAAAACTACTTAGCCCCCCTCAATTTATTGTAATTATAGACTCTCTCGATAATCTTGGTATATCCAAAATTCTTCAATCTTTCATCAAATCGAGAACTTTAAGTAACAAGATACCAACAATCCTACGATTTACTAAAACTTGCATGTTGTACTAGTTACAACCTTTTTCTACAAAATCTTAAAGACTTGCAATTTTGAACGGTCCTTTAACAATTTCTAAATTGGACTAATTTGATATATAAATCTAAATAGACCTTAAGCATCTCTTCATTTTGTAGTCAGTCTCTTGAGTTTCTCAAAAACATCCTTTGTGACAAATCGAGCTTTTATGTCTTCCTTTCAAGTTCCATTTCTTCCCATCAACTTTGCAGTTTATTGGGAATGATTAAGTAAATGGCATTACTTAATGAGATCAACAACCATTTACTTTGCAATCTCGAATGTAACTTAATATGAGGTTTCATTAATCTGAGACATTATTGTACTTGAGATCAACAGCCATTTACTTGAGATCAACAACCATTTAGTTCATGATTCTTTCTTTTTAGTTCATATGTATGTCTTGTTCTAATAACATGACAAGTGAATCAATAATAAAATTCTCCAAGTAGCAGAACAAATTCGTGAATCCTACCATCTTTAGTAAAGTATTAGTTGAAACATCAGGATCACTCTATCATTAGTTTCCACTATATTTGTAGACTTTGTCTCTTGGAACATGTTCTGTTTCACTTACTCAACAGTCAGGAGGTTAGGTTAAACCCTGCTTATACTTATACATTTAACACTAACATCTTCCATGAGAAAACACTTTCTCAAGGAAGTACCATTTTAGCAATAAAGTACAAGTTTTGCCTTCATTTGTTTTTGTTTGGAATTTGTATTCATAGTTTTCTAAGAATACTATACAAAGATATATTTATTCGTAACGATCTTGAATTATCGAAATCTCTAGAAAACTCGAACTTCTCATACCTCGTATGGTGTTGTTTTCACAAATCTTTAGATGTCCCTGATACATTCAAATGAGTGTTCACTATTTCAATCTATAACTCTAATTTCTAATGTTAACCCAGTAGAAGATCATTTCGGGCCATATGTATCTCATACACTAAAACTATGATGTTTTAGACATACCAATACTACTGATTTGTCCATTCATCATAATTGGTGAAATAGTTTTTCACAAGTCCTTATGCCAAAGTTATTAACTCGAATACGCAGTAACTTTGATCAAATCATAGAGACTTTGATATTCTTGTTAAATTTATATTCACCTTTATACAAAAAACTATTTGAATAATTCAAAAAGTTTCAGGCTTATGCTTCACTAAGAGAATACAAACATTTGCTTATCTTCACAATATAGCTTACAAAATAATGATATCGACCAGATGTTGAATTGCAATCATTATGCGCGACATTCAACAATTTGATCCACAGTTTATTTTACCAGAACGCAGAGTTTTAGAGATCTTATACAGTGAGGCATGATTTGCATATGTCATTAGATCAAGTATCTAGTAGACTTATTATTTTGTCGGAATCAAACAACCATTTGACTTAAACCTCTTGGTTTCATGTCATTATTAAGTCTGAATATATTTTTCCAACTTTCATGTGTTTCATAAATTCTTCAATATTGTCATATAGACAAATACCAGAATAATTTGTTCATAACCACAATGTGAATCATAAAATAAATTATTCACATGAAAAAAGAACAACTGATTTGTATCTCATTTATATGAATAACCGTCTCGCAATAAGCAAGACACACTGATAAGGTTCACAAACTCGATTACAAAGATTTTATTCAAATCCTAATAATAAACTTCAAGGTAAGAAATGCCGCCGGCCATCAACCTTATTGCTTGTCGTCATCACACCATTAGGGCCTCGTCACATCCAACAACTCTTACGCAGAAGGACTTTTTTCAATAAAACATGAGTAAGTATTTAATACTTAGAAAATCTACATAAGTGTTTTATGGAAACATTTATTACTTGTTTATCAACATATACCTTCAACATTGAGAATGACCCAAGCTTTGGGTTCGACCTTGGTAGTCCTCAGCTTTGCTATGAAGTCATGAAAGGTATATTATATCCCTTTCACGATATAGTCTATGACGATGTCCTTGTAGCTGGGAGGAAGCGAACGCAACACCCCATCTATCACAAAGTCGTAAGTCAACCAGTTACCAATAGCATCCACAAGGCGTACATGGATCTCTTCCATGAAATCTAGGTGGCTTTCCAAGATGGAGTTTTCTTCCATTTTGTAAGAAGTAAACTCTTCCATGTACTGATATCTCATGTGCCTGACCTGAGCTAGGAACATGCACAGATAATGGTGTACTTGATGGTCATGAAGGTGTCATGGAGGGCACAAAGAATCGGATCTTCTCGACCATCGGAGTCATCAGGGAAGTCTTCCAGTGTCTCATGTAAAACATGGATACGATGGTTTTCTATGAGGATGTCCCAGAGGCGTTGGTACCAGTCGATGAAATTCGACATATCTGGATTAAGTTTCTCCCTGTTCATAAATGGATTAAAGATGTCCAGAACTCGGGGAATAGCCATGATCTACAAGGCATTTGCAAAGACTTAGACTAAGTTCATAATACAAGTTCAAATTTGTAATCATATTAACAAATGAGCTACCACTAAAACTATCATCCCTAAGATAGTTTAGTGATTACGCGATCCCTTTACACTTTGTCATCCCCAATCATCACGGCCTTTGACATAGCAACAAGGGTGGACTAAATCTGTCGATCACATCATTCATGTGACTCATGCTTGATCTTTCGATCTACTTGTGTTCTGGGGCCATGTCTGTACATGATAGGCTCGCCAAATTAACCTTAGTGTATTTGTAGTGCATACATGGCTTGCACCCACCATATCGAACGTCGATATGTATAGCACCCGATCATCACAACTTCTTTATAACGTTGGAAGTTCTTGGTGGTGCTGGGAGAACACTATGTTGGTATTAATTTGGGATCATATTATTTAATGCTACAGTTGTGTATCTAATACTTGATGGGTTCGTAGCATGGAAAACAAAAAATTTCTACCGCAAGAACGAACAAAACCCAGATCTAATCTAGATAAAAGCCAAGATCTAATCTATTAGACATGTGCAATGAGATAGATAGGAACTAACCCTCGTAGATCCGAAAGCGTTAACGAGATTAGATCTCGTGGTTGATGTAGTCGATCACTTGTTGATCTCAAGATCGTGTGGACGATCCTTCCGGCATCGCGTTCCGGCAGCGCTTCCGCAGTCGGTCAAGTGGACGATCCTTCCGGCGCCGCGTTTCGGCAGCGCTTCCGCAGTCGATCACACGTGCGGAGTAGAAGCAGACCTTCCTCCCCTCGTTCCAGCGAGCAGTGGAGGTAGTAGATCTTCTCTACGGAATCCCAGCAGCACGACGGCGTGGTGGTGGTGGTGGAGTAGAGAATTCTGCAGGGCTTCGCCTATGCCTGTGCAGAAGAAAGGAGGAGGAGAGAGGCTGCAGAGATTGGGAGTTGTGGAGCAGGGCTTGGAGGGGGCGCCCCTGCCCCTCTATTTAAAGGGGGTGAGGCGCCATGGGAGGGGGAGTCCTTGTAGGACTCCCCTCCCTCTAGGGCAGGCGGATTGGGGAGGGGGGGAGGAGTCCTCCTCCCCCACGACTCCTAGTCTTGACCCACCAGGACTCCTTGATCCCTTCCTTGGTTTTCAATCAAACTCCAAGAAACCTTCCAGAACCTTCCGGAACATTGCGAAACCTTCTAGAACCCTCATACAAATACTCTGGAACATTCCCTAACTCAGAAACTGATCCCCAATATATGAATCTTATTCTCCGGACCATTCCGGATCTCCTCGTGATGTCCCGAATCCAATCCGAGTCTCCGAACAACATTCGGTCTCCAACGCATATTCCATATCTACTTAAAATAACTTCGAACCTTAAGTGTCTCACCCTACGGTTCGTGAATATGCAGACATGATAGAGACACATCTCCTATCAATAACCATCAGCGGGACCTGGAGATCCATAATGGCTCCTACATACTCAACGATGACTTCGTGATCGATTGAACCATTTACATACGAAACCAATTCCCTTTGTCACGCGATAGTATACTTATCCGAGGTTTGATCGTCGGTAGCTCCATACCTAGTTCTACCTCGTTACTGATAAGTACTCTTTACTCATTCCGTGATATGTCATCCCTTGTGACCCAGTCACATGCTTGCAAGCCAACTAGATGAAATTCCACCAAGAGGGCCCAGAGCATATCTATCCGTCATATGGATGGACAAATCCCAATCTTGGTCCATGCGCTTCAACACATACTTTCAGAATACCCAATGACACCTTTATGACCACCCAGTTACGAAGCGGTGTTTGATGTCATCAAAGTACCCATCCGGTGATGGTGATTAACACAACCTCATGGTCGAAGGATTAGGTTACTATGCATTTAAAAGCTTACAGCAATATGAACTTAATGACTTGATCTTATGCTACGCTTACTATGGGTGTGTGTCCATTACATCATTCTCCTAATGATATAACCTTGTTATTAATCACATCCAATGTCCATGATCAGGAAACCACGATCATCAATTAATCAACAAGCTAGTTCAACAAGAGGCTTACTAGGGACTCTCTTATGTTTACAAAACACGCAAGTATTAGTGTTTCCTAATAATACAATTATAGCATGGGATGTAAACATTCATCATAAACACAAAGATATAATAATAACCACTTTTATTATTGCCTCTTGGGCATATCTCCAACAGTCTCCCACTTGCACTAGAGTCAATAATCCAGATTACATGGTAATATACCGAACACCCATGGCGTTCTGGTGTTGGTCTGGCTTTGCCCTAGGGAGAGGTTTAGTCAACGGATCTGCCACATTCAGATCAGTGTGTACTTTGCAAATCTTTATGTCACCATCTCGGACATACTCGCGAATAGCGTGGAAACGTAGCTTGATGTGCTTCAGCTTGCTATGTGACCTTGGCTCTTGTGCATTAGCTATGGCACATGTGTTGTCACAGTAGATGGCCAACGGGTCCAACACACTGGGAACCACGCCAAGTTCAGTAATGAATTTCTTCATCCAAACGGCTTCTTGTGCAGCCTCCGAAGCAGCTATGTATTCCGATTCAGTTGAAGATTTCGCCACAATGCTTTGCTTCGCACTCCTCCAGCTCACTACAGCACCATTCAAAATAAATATGTATCCCGACTGTGACTTCGAGTCATCCGGATCGGTGTTCCAACTAGCATCGGTGTAACCGTTTACAACAAGTTGTTCATCACCTCCATAAGAAAGAACCATATCCTTAGTCCTATTTAGGTACTTTAGGATAATCTTGACCGTTGTCCAGTGCTCCATTCCAGGATCACTTTGATATCTGCTAGTCAAACTAACAGCATGTGCTATATCCGGTCTTGTACACAGCATGGCATACATGATAGAACCTATGGCCAAGGCATAGGGAATATTATTCATTTTCTCTCTATCATCTGCCGTAGCTGGACTTTGAGTTTTACTCAAGGTCTTACCTGACAACATGGGCACGAACCCTTTCTTGCTATCTTCCATTCTAAACTTCTTTAGAACTTTGTCCAAGTATGTACTTTGTGAAAGCGCTATTAGGCATCTTGATCTATCTCTATAAATCTTGATGCCTAGAATGTATGCCGCCTTGCCAAGATCCTCCATTGAAAAACTATTATTCAAATAGGTTTTGACGCTATTAAGAAGTTCTATATCATTCCCAATCAACAATATGTCATCTACATATAGTACTAGGAATGCTACAGAGCTCCCACTCACTTTCTTGTAAATACAAGCTTCGCCATAAGTTTGTATAAATCCAAAGTTTTTGATTACTTTATCAAAACATTGATTCCATCTCCGGGATGCTTGCTTCAGTCCATAAATGGAGCGCTGAAGCTTGCATACCTTGTCAGCATCTTTAGGATCGACAAAACCCTTGGGTTGTACCATATACAACTCTTCCTCAATGTCACCATTAAGGAACGCCGTTTTGACATCCATCTGCCAAATCTCATAATCGAAATGTGCAGCAATTGCTAACAAAATCCTCACAGACTTTAGCTTCGCTACTGGTGAGAAAGTCTCATCATAGTCAACTCCTTGAATTTGTCGGAACCCTTTCGCGACAAGTCGAGCTTTATAGACGGTAACATTACCATCAGCATCTGTTTTTCTCTTGAAAATCCATTTGTTCTCGACAGCCTTACGGCCATCCGGTAAATCCACCAAAGTCCACACTTGGTTTTCGTACATGGATCCCATTTCGCATTTCATGGCTTCTAGCCATTTGTCGGAATCTGGGCTCACCATAGCTTCTTCATACGTCGCAGGGTCATCAGCGTTGTCCACCAAAATGACGTTCAAGGCAGAGTCATACCAATAAGGAGTGGTACGAACCCTCGTTGACCTGCGAGGTTCAGTAGTAACTTTGTTTGAAGTTTCATGGTCATTATCATTAGCTTCCTCTTCAATTGGTGCAGGCGGCACAAAAACATCTTCCGGTGCTGCGCTACTCTCAAATCTGAGAGAAGGTTCAATAACCTCATCGAGTTCTACTTTCCTTCCAGTCACCTCCTTCGAGAGAAACTCCTTCTCAAGAAAGAATCCATTCTTGGCAACGAAAACTTTGCCTTCAGATCTATGATAGAAGGTATACCCAATTGTTTCTTTAGGGTATCCTATGAAGACGCATTTCTCCGCTTTGGGTTCTAGCTTATCAGGTTGTAACTTCTTTACATATGCTTCGCCACCCCAAACTTTAAGGAACGACAACTTAGGTTTCTTACCAAACCACAATTCGTACGGTGTCATTTCAACGGATTTAGATGGTGCCCTATTTAAAGTGAATGCGGCTGTCTCTAATGCATAGCCCCAAAATGATAACAGTAAATCTGTAAGAGACATCATAGACCGAACCATATCTAAGAGAGTTCGATTACGACGTTCGGACACACCATTACGCTGTGGTGTTCCCGGCGGTGTCAACTGCGGAAGTATTCCACATTTCTTTAAATACATGCCAAATTCATAACTCAGATATTCACCTCCGCGGTCAGAACGCAGAAACTTAATCTTCTTGTTACGATGATTTTCCACTTCACTTTGAAATTCCTTAAACTTCTCAAAAGTTTCGGACTTATGTTTCATAAAGTAGACATACCCATATCTACTCAAGTCATCCGTGAAAGTGAGAACATAACGATATCCACCACACGATGCTACACTCATTGGACCGCACACATCGGTATGTATTATTTCCAATAAGTCTGTAGCTTGCTCCATTATTCCAGAGAATGGAGTCTTAGTCATTTTTCCCATTAGACATACTTCGCATCTTTCAAGTGATTCAAAATCAAGTGATTCAAGAAGTCCATCAGAATGGAGTTTCTTCATACGCTTCACTCCAATGTGACCAAGACGACAGTGCCACATGTATGTAGAATTATCATTCAATTTTATTCGTTTAGCATCTATGTTGTGAACATGTGTATCACTACTATCGAGATTCAGTAAGAATAAACCATTCATCTCAGGTGCATTACCATAAAAGATATTACTCATATAAATCGAACAACCTTTATTCTCAGACTTAAAAGAGTAACCGTCTTGCAATAAACAGGATCCAGATATAATGTTCATGCTTAACGCAGGCACCAAATAACAATTATTTAAATTTAAAACTAATCCCGAAGGTAGATGTAGAGGGAGCGTGCCGACGGCGATCACATCAACCTTGGAGCCATTTCCAACGTGCATCGTCACCTCGTCTCTTGCCAGTCTTCGTTTATTCCGCAGCTCCTGTTTCGAGTTACAAATATGAGCAACCGAACCAGTATCAAATACCCAGGCACTACTACGATTACTAGTAAGATACACATGTATAACACATATATCAAATATACCTTTCTTCTTGATGTTGCTGTTCCTCAGATCCGCCAGGTACTTGGGGCAGTTACGCTTCCAGTGACCAGCACCCTTGCAGTAGAAGCACTCAGTCTGAGGCTTAGGACCAGCCTTGGGCTTCTTAGCAGGTGCGGCAGCTTTCTTGCCGTCCTTCTTGAAGTTGCCCTTGTTCTTAGGCTTGCCCTGTCTCTTGAAATTTGTGGTCTTATTGACCATCAACACTTGGTGCTCCTTCTTGATCTCCACTTCAGCAGTTTTCAGCATGGACGGCAGTTCAGGCAATGTCTTGTTCATGCAGTGCATGTTGTAGTTCATCACAAAGTTCTTGTAACTTGGTGGCAGTGATTGGAGGAGACGGTGAATCCCCAACTCATTAGGAATCGATATTCCCAACTCTTGGAGCTTGTTTGCGTACCCAGACATGGTGAGCACGTGCTCGCTAATGGAGCTTCCCTCTTCCATCTTACAGTTAAAGAACTTTTCGGTGGCCTCATAGCTCTCCATGGCCGCGCGAGTCTCAAAAATTAGCCTGAGCTCCTTAATGATCTCGAACGGGTCGTGGTGCTCAAAACGCTTTTGGAGCTCCGCTTCTAAACCATACAGGATGGCACACTGAACTATGGAGTAATGATTTTTCCGAGTGGCGTAAACATTCTTTTTGTCATCGGTGGCATTATCTGCAGGTGGGTCACCTAGCGGTGCTTCGAGCACATAGGTCAACTGACCAGCCCTGAGGACGATCTTCAGGCCACGTAACCAGTCCGTGAAATTGCTTCCATTGTTCTTAAGCTTTTCTTTCTCTAGGAACGCATTAAAATTGATGGAGGGGGTCGCCATAATCTACAACAATTTGCAAGTAGTTTAGACTAAGTTTATGACAAATTGAGTTCAAATTTAATTCTTAAACTAACTAGGTGAACTCCCACTCAAAACAACATCCCTCACATTGTCTTAGTGATTACACGAACCAAGTCCACTACACCAAGTCCGATCTTCACGAGAGATGTAGTTTCATCGGCGAATAATCTTCATGTTCATCATATCATTTATATGACTCATGCTCTACCTTTCGGTATTCCGTGTTCCGAGACCATATCTGTACATGCTAGGCTCGTCAAGACAACCTTAGTTTCCGCATGTGCAAATCTGGCTTGCACCCGTTGTATGCACACGTAGAATCTATCACATCCGATCATCACGAGATGCTTCGAAACGATGAGTCTTAGCAACGGTGCCAACTAAGGGTGAACACTTTATTACTTGATATTTAGTGAGAGGGATCATCTTATAATGCTACCGTCGCGATCTAAGCAATACAAGATGCATAAAGGATTAACATAACAGGCAATTCATAATTAGTGTGATATGATATGGCCCTTTCTTCTTGTGCCTTTGATCTCCATCTCCAAAGCACGAACATGATCTCCATCATCACAAGCATTGCGTCAAGGTCAGTGGCGCCGCTTCATGGTTGTCCATCATCACCAGCAACTATTACAACTACTTGGAATAAAGCTATTACAAGATGAATAGACACGCAGGTCTTAACAGAATTAAAGACAACCATTAGGCTCCTGCCGGTTGCCATATTACAACAAGGATCATTGCATACATCAAATACAATCACAATCACATGATGGCCATATCACATCACAAAACCCTTGTAAAAACAAGTTAGACGCCTCTAATTTTCTTTGCATGTTTTACGTGGTTTGGGGCTTTCGCATAAGACCGATCTTACCTACGAACAAGGACCACAATTTTGATACAAGTGTTGTCAGATGCTCATTGTAAATTGAATCTTAACTATGGTGGGAGAGACAGGCACCCGCAAAGCCACTTGTGCAAAGCAAGTTGCACGTCAAGCATGGAGCAAGTCTCATGTGCGATGACATGTAATGTTAGCCCGAGCCGCTTCATCCCACCATGCCGCAAGATGCAAAGTACACGCTAAGACACCGACAACAAAAGCATCAACGCCCACAAAAACATTGTGTTCTACTCGTGCAATAGATCTACGCATAGATACGGCTCTGATACCACTGATGGGTTCGTAGCATGGAAAACAAAAAAATTCTACCGCAAGAACGAACAAAACCTAGATCTAATCTAGATAAAAGCCAAGATCTAATCTATTAGACATGTGCAACGAGATAGATAGGAACTAACCCTCATAGATACAAAAGCGTTAATGAGATTAGATCTCGTGGTTGATGTAGTCGATCACTTGCCGATCTCAAGATCGTGTGTACGATCCTTCCAGCGTCGCGTTCCGGCAGTGCTTCCGCAGTCGGTCAAGTGGACGATCCTTCCGGCGCCGCGTTTTGGTAGCGCTTCCGCAGTCGGTCACACGTGCGGAGTCGAAGCAGAACTTCCTCTCCTCATTCCAGCGAGCAGCGGAGGTAGTAGATCTTCTCTACGGAATCCCAGCAGCACGACGGCGTGGTGGTGGTGGTGGAGTAGAGAATTCTGCAGGGCTTCGCCTATGCCTATGCAGAAGAAAGGAGGAGGAGAGAGGCTGCAGAGATTGGGAGTTGTGGAGCAGGGCTTGGAGGGGGCGCCCCTGCCCCTCTATTTAAAGGGGGTGAGGCGCCATGGGAGGGGGAGTCCTTGTAGGACTCCCCTCCCTCTAGGGCCGGCGGATTGGGGAGGGGGGAGGAGTCCTCCTCCCCCACGACTCCTAGTCTTGACCCACCAGGACTCCTTGATCCCTCCCTTGGTTTTCAAGCAAACTCCAAGAAACCTTCTAGAACCTTTCGGAACATTCCGAAACCTTCTAGAACCCTCATACAAATACTCCGGAACATTTCCTAACTCAGAAAATGATCCCCAATACATGAATCTTATTCTCCGAACCATTCCGGATCTCCTCGTGATGTCCCGAATCCAATCCGAGACTCCGAACAACATTCGTTCTCCAACGCATATTCCATATCTACTTAAAACAACTTCGAACCTTAAGTGTGTCACCCTACGGTTCGTGAATATGCAGACATGACAGAGACACATCTCCTATCAATAATCATCAGCGGGACCTGGAGATCCATAATGGCTCCTACATACTCAACGATGACTTGATCTTATGCTACGCTTACTATGGGTGTGTGTCCATTACATCATTCTCCTAATGATATAATCTTGTTATTAATCACATCCAATGTCCATGATCAGGAAACCACGATCATCAATTAATCAACAAGCTAGTTCAACAAGAGGCTTACTAGGGACTCTCTTATGTTTACAAAACACACAAGTATTAGTGTTTCCTAATAATACAATTATAGCATGGGATGTAAACATTCATCATAAACACAAATATATAATAATAACCACTTTTATTATTGCCTCTTGGGCATATCTCCAACAATACTAGCAAACAAACAAGGCACACACAAAAAATTAACATCACATGTAATCTATATGTGATATCACATGGTTGTCTTTGCGCTTCTTGATCTCCATCAGGTGCCTTGCCATGATCTCCATCTTTCCACAAATATGGCGCCAAGTCCACGACACCAGATGTCTTGTCGTTCATCATAGCGATGACTACTACTATACAACTTACTAACAGGAAACTAAGTACTTTACCTTGATCACGACTATAACCATATCAAATCACAAGCCTTCCCTGTAACATAAAGTTTTTAGATACTTCTACTTTATCTATTGCAAATTTTACATGGATGTTAGGATTTTGCAATAGAATCGTTTCTATTTATGAACTTCCAAGTGCAATATGGACCCAATAGTTGTCTATACTATTACCCCTTTCGGGGACCTCTGCTGTGGATGTTATATCAACTACTATGAGAGAGACAGACACCCGCTAGCCACTTATATGGTACAAGCCATATGTTGAGCATGGAATGAGTCTCATATAAGATTACTTGTAAGTTTAGTCTCGACTGCTTCAGCAAACAGTGTCATGATATAAACAATACACGTTGGAGGGTAACAACTAGAGGATCAATGACCACATTCAGCATGTGTTCTATCCGTACTAGATTACAATGCATAGATCGACTCTGATACCACTAAAGGGGTTTCATGGTAGAAAATAAAAAAATCCTACGAGCAGAACACACCGAGCTAGGATATATCTAGGAGTAATGTAGTAATGGAGAGAGACATCGGTAACATAGCCTTGTAGACCATAAGCGTTTAACGCTCATGAAGGAATGTGGATGTTGTAGTCATACTCGTTTGACCTCAAGGATGCAAAGCTCATCGCAAGTCACCCCACATCTAGGTCCTCATATGATGATCCGGTGCCACAAGTGGCGGCAGACCCGAGATATCGCACACGTACGGTGCAAGACGATGACTACCGGATCTGTGATCCCTGCCGATATTACGGAATTAGATCTCCTTGTCAGAATCACCGTAGCGCAACGGCGTGCCGTAGTGATGTTGTCTCTTGCGTGTACAGTCCTTGTAGGGACCGCTCGACTACAAAAGGTAACGAAAGAGAGAGATTTTCTTATCTAAGGAAATTTTCCTTAGAGAATTATTTGTGTATCTATTCCCACCAATAGGCACCCGTCTATATAGGCGTATGGGTGAGCCCGTCCCAAGGGTTCCCCCATGTGGGACTAAACGAGGGAGTAGGGTAGAGGGGGTGGCCCGCTAGCCATGGTGGCCATGGGCCCCATGCAACCAAGACCCACCCACCCCTCCTAGAGCGGCGGCGCCCCCTTGGACCATTTCCCTCTTGGGCCTTGTCCCCTCTAGGGACTTGGCCCATTAGTGGAATTTGCCCAATAAATTTAATTTTAAATATTTATTTAATATTAATTCCAATAATTAATATGAAATACATATTATTAAATTCCACTACAACATGGAGCTCGGGCGCTGCCACTTATAGATGACGAGGCACAACCTTAGTCACCACGCTCGAGGTAGCCTAGCAAAAAAAGGCGTCAGGGATAACTGTGTCGGGGATTGTGCAACGGCGGTGGATTTTTTGGCGTGGCTCAATGTGATCCACCGACATAGCACTTCCATGGAACAACATAGGATATGCCTAATTACATAACTGAAGATGGTGTAACTTAAGTGTCCTGTAACCGCGAATTATTTTCCATGTTACACCTTCCAGCATCAATAAAAATTAATTACCTTAACAATAACTGATAAAGGTTGCTTATCCATTGAAATTCAAGAAATCAAAAATTACCATAACATTAAGATATAATTACATTTTCGTTACAAGATTTTTTGAGCCCCTCTAAAATAAATAAAAAACAAAGAAATACTAATAGGGAAAGAGGGGGAAAACTAAAAAAAATCTAAAATTGAGCTCCTTCCTATTCTGCACGAGATTTTACACACTGGTGGATCTAGTCGCCGGTGCATTTGGTCGCCGATAGATCTGGTCGGCCATGGATCTAGATGGTGGTGGATCTGGTCGGTGATCGATCTGGACGGCGGTGGATTTGGTCGGCGGTGGATCTGGTCTGCGGCGGATCTAGACGGTTCCATCGGCTTCCTAATTACCTAAGCACCAACTTCGACGTGGTTGATCAGCACGATGCAGATGACCTCACCGCTGGATGTCAACTCCTTACACGCGGTGGATCAACACGGTGCATAGGATGCCACTGCGTGGTGCACAGGATGCCACTGCACGGTGGATCAGCACGACACTGACCTATACACCATAGGACATAGTGGAGATAGATGGTTTTGGGATCTTGTGTTAGTCGTGGGGAGAGAAAGAGTGGAGGAAAATCTAGGGTTAGCAGAGAGGGGAGTGTGCTGGCGTGGATATAAGTTAGTGTTCCCTGTATTATATAGATGTAGGGTTTGTATCATGGGCCTGACTTGCAAAAAATCCCATTAGCCATAGTGGAATATTTAGGTGGTTAACGAGTCCAACTCTCTCATGATTGACAATATAAATAGTAAAGTAACCAAACAACAGGATTTGATAAACGTGGTGATCAAATATATTTATTAAACACTTCAATAGAGAATTACACATCAGTACATCGATAGAATTTCCTCCGGTGCCACAAGGACCTTGGATTTCACCCTATGTTCACCATCTTTGTACTCGATTTTGGCCTGGGATAGAAGTTGCATCTTGTTGTCGTTGTCATCGTCATCGTCACTTCTCTGATGGTGCCATTGGGCTTGGGCATTCGGAGGATCGATCCATTTGATGTACTCGCACCTTGGAGGTGTGTAGTTGCAATGAAGGAACCTGCGGCCAACGTTCTCGCCATCGAATATGTGACATTGCTGAGGACTCCTGCCATAGTAGAAAATCTAATAGAGAGAAATCAATAGAGATCGATAAAAATTACCAGTAACTTACATAGTGCTCCGTGGTCTTGGATCTCGCCGCTGTCAACCAATGCAGATTACCAAAGGGATAATTGGGAGAGCATTGCGGTAGGGAGTACAAGAGACTAGACCGAGATCAGGAGCAGCAGTTGAAAAAGGAGATATAAAGGCCTCGTCGGTAGTGGGCCACATCAGTCAGAAAGACGAACTAGACCAGTCAGTAGTGTGGGACACGCTATAAATGTCACCTACAAAGCTCAGCACACTAGTATATGCCTCCATCCATCTACTTCGACATTAAATCCACTGGCTTCCCCGATCACGTACAACCATACTAACAAATTGTCGGCGTCGCGTAGGCCACGACGTATAAGTGGTCGCCACGACAGAATGGTGCTGTGATCGGTCATCCGCCGCGTATCCAACATTTGGAGATACTTTTTGTTTGTGCCGCCCCAAAAGTCTGCTAGCTAAGGGGGTAATTTTAGTGTTCCCTTTTGACCCGAAACACCTTTAGGTTCACTTTGAACAACTTCGGAGTCTCTCGGAACAATTCCGGTTCACTCACGGCACACTTTCAGTTTCTCTATTCTCTTGCTTCTGTGATTCCATCAATTCTAGAATGATCTCCAAGCTTTGTAATGCCCTTAGGTGTGTTACCCTATGATTTGGGAATGTCACAACCATGATCGAGACAACCTCGGATGAATGATCAATAGTGGGACCATGATGTCCATAATGACCCCTTTGCATTCCATGGTGTCAACGTCATTTTGAACCATAAAGGTAGAATCGAATTCCCTTGTTACTTCGATACCTGCTTGTTCGAGATCTGATCATTGGTATCATGATACCTTATTCAATCTCGTTTCCAACAAGTACTACCTTACTCGTTCACATGATATTCCATCCCCATGACCTAGTCATATGTTGCGTAGCTTATGGATGTAATTCACCGAGTGAGCCCAGTGTATCTTTCCATCACGCAGGAGAACAAATCCCAATCTCAATACAAGCAATGTAATGCACCATGATCAGGAAACCTTGATCATCAGCTGCCCAATGAACTAGTTGAATAGAGGCTACTAGGGAGGTTTGGTTTGTTTATATATCACACCTATATAAATTGTGCGCTTGATATAGTTATAGAACGATATAAAACTATTATGAACCAATGAGATATGATAATAAACATCTTTATTATTTTTCTCTAGGGCATATCTCCTTCAAATTCACTGAGCACACATTCATATCCCGATGCCAAATCAGTCAAGCAATCTTTATGGCGCTTCGCAGGGCCACATCGCAAGGCCATAGACAAAGAGCTTCATTGGCGTCGAGATCCAAATTCATCCGAGAACTCAAGAAAGCAATTTGGTTGGCCAACCAATTGTGTGTCTCGAAGAAAAACACAGTCGATATCCACATGTGAATCGACTTCACCGCCTTAAACATGCACTATCAAAAGGATCACTTCCTGCTCCCACGAATCGATCAAATAATCGACTTAACCAAAGGAGGAAAACTCCTTTCATTTTTGGATGCATACTATGATTACAATCAGATCAGGATGAAAGCCAAAGATCAAGACAAAACAACATTTATCACACCCTATGGTGTATTCTGCTATGAGATAATGCCCTTCAGGGTGAAGAACAAGGGTGTCACGGACCAGCGGATGATGCAAAACATCCTAGGAGAACAAATCGGAAAGAACGTGCCAAGTCTACATTGATGACGTCGAAATCACAATAGGGTAGGAGTCGACTTTTATCGATGATTTCGTGAGACATTTTTTAATCTCGACACGTATCGCATCAAGATCAACCCAACAAAGTGCTCCGTTGGAGGCCCTATGGAACAAATCCTCGAGTACTTAGTATCGACATGGGGAATTGAGGCGCGAAAAAATATAGGCTATTCTTAAGATGAAGAATCCCACAAATCTAAGGGACATCCAGCAACTAGTTAGGTGTGTGGCAACACTTAGCCGATTCATTGCTCGGCTAGGCGAAAAAGCACCGCCTTTCTACGTGTTGCTGAAAAAATCGGATACCTTCGAGTGGACTGACGAAGCCTAGAGAGCCTTTGAAGAGCTCAAGAAAACACTGTCGACATTACCCGTCTTGGTGTCACCCAACGAAAACGAACCACTACTACTATACATCACTGCCACCAACCAAGTGGTCAACACAGTGCCTGTATACAAAAGACCCTAAGAAGGGTAAACCCATGGGGTCTAGTGATCAGTCTACTACCTCAACGAGGTGCTATCTCTATCGAAACAGCGGTAGCCGCACTATTAAAAACCCGCATATGACGTATTCATGACATCACACAAACTACTTAACTACTTCGTGGATCACACAATAGTAGTGGTTAATGAGGACCCCTGTCTAGCATCCACAAGAATTATAAAGCAATAGAGTTTGTCTCCCTTTGGGAATCTAATTATCCCCTCGAGACATCACGTAGGAAAAGTGCAAAACCATAAATTCTCAGGTACTACCTGACTTCATCACAGAGTGCATGGAACTCCAAAGCACGGGTCCACCAGATCTTTCGAGTTCCTAGACCATGTACTTCGACGGATCCAAGAGACCAGAAGCGGAAGGCTCCAGTGTCATATGGGTGTCGCCACAAGGAGACAAGATGCGGTACATACCTCTTATGAGCTTCCTGAACGCGTCCAACAATGAGGCAGAATATGAGGCCTTGTTGCACGGCATGCGCATGACAAAGGCATGCGGTGCAATTCGCCTTAGAATTTTCTGCGACTCAAATCTCGTTGCATAACAAGCAATGAACAAGTGCGAGGCCATCAGCAACAACTTTATCGTGTATCATGACATGTATAATATCATGGAGGGCCACTTTGATGGGTGAGAGGTCTCCCACATTAGCAGGGGTAGCAACGAGGAAGCCAACAATATGGAAAATATCGGCTCCCTCTATGTACCCGTACCACCTAGAGTATTATGTGAGGAAATTATCGAGTAATCCATTAAAGTCAAAAAGGATGCAGACGACAAGGAGTTGAAACATAGTAAAAGGGTGAAGCCACATGTTGACTCAGAGTACGCACCAGTGCCCAAATACGAGGAATAACCCGAAGACGTCATTATGATCGACCACACTTGGATGCAAACGTACATGGCATACCTCACGAACGACGAACTCCTAGATGACATAGTCAAAGCATGAAGGATAACCCGTCGCTCCAAGTCTTCCAGGGTAGTAACACTTGGTTGTACTCAGTTTTGCCCTCCAGTACTAACACTTCCATGTGCAATATACTCAGTTTTACCCTTCGGTGGCTGGTCAATAAAGAGTCAAAGAATGGGTTTTAGCTAGCTAATTGAGTCATTTTATGCAGAACAAATTCAAAAATAATAAACATAGTGCCATCTACCTAGGGAGTCTTATTATGTGACCTACCACCATAAGAAATGTATATAAATCAAGTATTAACCTAAATCACCACTTCTCAGATCACCTACTAACTATGAAGGTTCATGTCTTTCTACTCAGGCCTCTTCCCAAAACATCCATCCCCAAAACATAGTTTGTCTGAATGAGGCAATAACTGTCAAACTAGTGTATATTTGAATTGCAGATAGTTTGATGTATGCCAAGATGTGTTTTATTATATAAAAGATGCATTTTCCATTTTGTAAATCTCTTTTTTATTTTCTATTTGAATCCCTTTGTCAGTCTTGCCCTTGGTTTTTAAGTTCTATTCAGTTTTTCCCTTAGTTCTTAAGTTCTACTCAGTTTCCCCTCTCTCTTAGTCACAATCTCTCACACTTGTGCTCATCTTGCTGCTACGCTCTGACTGGTTGAGATAGTTGTCACGCGGATCATGCCCACCAACCATTGATCCTCTATGATCAAGTGGACATGATAACCCCTATATATGTCAGGGGCACCCCTCTATCCATGCAAAATAACGAGTTTGCCACTTGTACTTTAACTCCATATACGAATGATATTTCATATAATTTGAAGGGAAAGTGTTCAAAGGTGTATAATTTGTGCATTACATTCCACTCTATGAAAATGATAATCTCACAAGATTTTCTTAGCACAATATTATCACGTATTAAGTGCGATTTCAAAGAGTTCAAATGTGTATAATTTTCGTATATGCAAGTTTATACATTACAATCCACTCTATGAAAATGGGGGAGAAAATGACAATCTCTCCAAATTTTTCTAGCACATCATTATCACATATTAAGTGTGATTTCACAGTGTTCAAAGGTTTTATGTAGTATATTTCACTCGATGGAAATGATAAATGATCAGGATTTTATTAGCACAACATTATCATGTACTAAGTGTGATTTCAGAGAGTTCAAAGGTGTATAATTTTCGTATATGCATGTTTATGCATTACATTTCACTATATGAAAATGAAGCTAGACAAAGGGCCGCCATCGCCATAGAAGGGCCACTGTCGCCAGAGAAGAAGAAGAAGAAAGGGGCAAAGGCACGGGCGTGGGCACGGGCATGGGCACGGGGCTGGCTCGGGGTCCCATCTTGCAACGTGAACCTGGGTAAGCTGTGGGTCCTGCTCTCATGTGGATAAGCTATGGGTCCGATGATGATCTGGATAAGTGGAGAGAGGTGTCCACTATGAGAACCAACTGAACATGGCCCCACTTGTCAGCATGTAATGGCAAGACTGCCGGATAGCAAGTTTTCAGACCGTGTGAGAGTTTCGTAGAAAGAGATGGGCAAACAGGAGGAAAAGTTAAGCGGCTAGGGAAAGCTGAGCACAACTAACAAAACTAGGGCACGAAAATAGAAATCCCAATATTATTAGACCTCTTCCTTGGAGGGCCGACAGAGGGTGGTTATCCATGGCCTTTACCTTGCTTTCGGAAAGACCATGAGTCACGTCATAAGGAGGGTTCTGCCGTAATAGGTCAAGTCTCGAAGTCGATCCCTAGAGATGTGAGTTAGGTTAGTTTATCAGGGGATATATCCACCCCAAGCAACCCAGGACACACTTCCCTACCTATTATTATGCACCTCCTTCTCCTCTTTCGAAAACATTTTCAATGCTTATGCTAAATGAAAAGCCCAAACTATGTGACTCATGAAATCTACTAGGCAAGTTACTTAGTCGAGGGGTTTTCCAGGCCCCGTGTGCTTGTACGCTCGGCTCTATTCCAAAGGCAAGAACTCGGTTCCTAGTTGTGGCGACCATGGGACTACAAAAACCACACCCAACATGGCCTCCCATACAAGCCTAAGCATATTTATCTGTCATCTCCGATCATGTCTCCATCTCCTACCTTTATAGATTCTTTGGCATCTGCAATTAATCATCATCGGAATATATCAGGCATAGCTACTAAGCATGGCTAAGATTGACGGTCATAGCGGCTCTAGCAATGCTCACATGCCAAACCTAACTACGGTAGGTGCAGTGGATCAGGTTTATAAGGCTACGAAGGGAAATTGTGCAGCAGATAGGTATCTATAGCTACTAACAAAAGACCACATTGGTATCATGTGCAATATAGCGAGAAGGTAGATACTTTGTAAAACATAGGTTCAGAATGAGAGGCTATGCTTGCCTTTTCCTTCAGTAGACATATATGGATCTTTGGTGTCCTTGACTTTAGCCTCGTGCTCGGATCCTATCAGAAAGAAGCAATACCAGAAAGAAAGGAAACAATCATCATCTCAAACCATGCAATGCTCAAGCACATGAATGATATGTCCGATTAATGTTATCATGGCAACCCTAGGATTAGCATCAATTTAAATGGGTTCAGGATGCTTAGGGTTTGGCATTCCATCGATCCCATATGCAATTAGGGGGGTTCGATGTTCCTCTAAACTATCTAGGGTTTAGGTTGCTCAACAATACATGATTATATTTAAGTGTAGATCTCATTTGTCTAAACATTTTGATATATTATTTATATTTTTCTGATTAAATATGAATTAGTTATGAATTTTATAAGATTATAACATTTTCTGCCATTTTAAATCATTTCTGAAAATAATAAAGGGTTTATGACATCAGATTGACATCATCATCACGGTTAAATACGTTTTTTACAAATCCTAAAATACCCACAGACGCTGATGAATGGGGCTCGGGCCACGTCAGCTTTCCACCGTGGTAGAGCTTGTGAGGCGCTGTCATCAGCGCCACGTAGGCCCATGCGGTAGCCATACGACACCGCATGGGGTCCACATCGGTCTCCATGTTAGACTTGCCAGCGGGAGCAGCGGAATGTCATCATCGACGATGTTCCCAGTGGTTCTAGGAAGCGCGGCCAGGCGTGTTAGAACAGCATGAACGAGGGAACCTAAGGAACCTAACGTCGCTACCTAATGTTCGCTGGAGCACTCTTCCCGACGGTGGCCTATGGCGGTGAGCAGCGACGCTCAGCGAGATGCGACTACATGCAATGCAAGGAAGCGCGGTTGCTACAGGAAGGTGAAGAGGCTCACCGTAAAGCTAATTGTGCGGTCGGGGAGGTGAGAGGAGGACCAGAGCGACGGTGGGGTGGCTGGCGGAGCACATCGAAGTCGAGGAAGGTGCGGTCAAGGTGGGTCACTAAGGGTGTCGTGGCCTGATTCCTTTCATGGATATGAAGCTGGCATCGAGGCGGAGCGGCCGGTGCTGTCGGCGGAGCTCAGGGACGTCAGGAACGGCGGCTAGCCAGTGGCCATGAAGGCTAGGTTTTTGGCTGTAAAGCAGAGGCAAGAGAGAAGAAGAGAGGAAGGGATCTGGGACGAGTGAGGGCGAGGAGAAGGTGGCCATGGGTCGGGGCAGCCTTATCCCCCGGTTCACCTTGATGAGAATATCATTTTGCGGCCCGAAAGTTGGGGTGTCCAGGCAACGCGGTACCCAAGTTCCCTGAAATCATCCGCGATGACTACAGTTGGTGTGCCAAATACTCATAGGGTCTTTTTCGGCACGAATTCAACTTTACGTTTCAATACAAAAAATCAGGCTAACGGCCGTCAAGTTGGCCCCCCCTGTCAGTTCTCGCCGTTATGTCGCTCCTGTCGCTCATGTCGCTTAGGTGTCTATTAGGATTGCAGCAGTGGCACCTACATCCATTACGCGTCTTCTTCTTCCCCAGAGCGGCAATCTGTGGGGCGTCGCAGCCATGGCGCGGAGCTAGGACGTGGACGAACCTACTCGGCCCAACTCTCCTCCTTGTAGGCTTGCAGCGTTGGTGCCTGCATCCATTACTCGTCTTCTTCCCCGGAGCAGCAATCTATGGTCGCGGCCATGGCGAAGAGCTAGGACGTGACGAAGCTGCTCGGCCCGCTCTCCTCCCCATCCCAAGTCGGAGCTCTCCCTCACCATGGACGCGCCCATGGCACGTTCGGGTACAAGAATTGGTTCCCGGTGAGATCTATCACCTTGTCGATCATGCTGGGTTCTGTTTTCCTCCTCTAGAATCCGAGCTCGCCGTCGCCGTGGTTGCACCCGCACCAATTATGCCAACTCTGCCGAGGTCTCTGTGGTAGCTCAAGTTCTGGGGCCTGTAAGTGTTGTTGTATGTTAAACTAGCAAATCTCTTTTGTTCAAATCTCTTGGGTTGTACCAACTTCATTGTGTTTAATTATGAAAGACAAAATATACATGATTTCTCTCAATTTCTCGCATAGAAAAATGCACAGCTAATTTCATATTCTCGCAGGAACTGGCCCCACTTGTGGAACTGGCGGCACTGCCACGATCTCCACGTAACCACGGTGAGTTCTCGAACCAAAAGTTATAGTTACCTATGAAAACTGAAGAAATTGAAGCGACTCGATCACAGCTACTGGGAGTGGAAGCCGATGAACCAGGTGCGCCTCGAGTATGCAACTAGAGACGCCTACATGGCGTACGACTTGTACAGTAAGCTCATTACCATGAAAGATGGGATGGTTAAGGCAGGGTTTTTTCGCGAGAGAGCTATGCCCTGGTTGCAAGCTAGCCCAGGAGAAGAAGCGCGAGCGGGATAGAAAGCGGTTTCAGGACGAGCAGGGATCTTGGGACGGTGGCGACATCAAGCAGTTCAAGGGGAAGCAAGTCAAGGACGACAACAAGTGGTGGTGATACATTATGTGTTTGAACTAGATTTTAGTTTCTAGTTTATTATGTGTGTGATATATTTAGTTACGTAGATACAAAATTTCGACCAATGTAACTTGTTGATGTATTTCTTGACAATTATAATATAATCAAGCACTTGAAATATTTGGTAGTGTGCATGAGCATGATCAGCAAATATAATTGAACACTAGAAACTTTAAGGCATTCCATATAAAGGAGTAGATTAATATAGAAGGTTCACCAGAGACACCACGGATATATTGTCTTACATGCCACACACAGATAATTATTAACTAGAACAAAATAAAAGCAGGGGCTACAGCAGGAGGCCGGGACACGGAGACGCCTAGCAGGGCAGGGGTTTATCAGCAGGAGGCAGCGACAGCCTAGTCAATGGGATACAGGCCAGTCCTAACATACTCCTAGAGGAATTTGCCGTAGGCTGCGTGCCGCCAAGGTAATCGGCCTATGGCTTCTGCCTCCGCCTCTGCCAATGCCCTCCGCATGCTAGATCATGTTGTTGAGGCCCACGTTGATTGTTCTGCCACAGAATGGGCAAAACAGTCTCCCCCTACGGTGGAAACGGATTAGCCCACACCGTAACCGCCTCAGCATGTAGCGGCTCTTGTTGTCCCTGGATACCTTGCTATCGTTCACTTCATCATCATCCTCCTATTGATTTTTAAGAACATACCTTAGAACTCATACATATGATTGAATTGTATTACAACTCAAGAATTGACAACATGTATATGTAAGCCAATATATCCATGGATATCAAAGATAAAGGATGTCAGCAATAGTTTGATCGGTTCATATATCATTTCAGCCCAACACAATGACAAATAATTGCATCACAGTGAATTTAGGATAAATCTAGGGGCCTCATAAGTTTCTTTAGGGATGGAGTAGGTGAACCAAGTAACAATTGCACAACCTGTAATGTTGTTGTACATCGCCCCAGGTTCACTAACTCATCCCTAAAAAAATCTGACACCAATGTGTCTCCCTCTCTTTTGGGACAAATTTGAATTATTGGCCATAATAAGAAATTGAAATGTAATCGTACAAAACATTATTCAGGGATATACATAGTCAGCTACAAAAACAAGCCTAAATATTGTAATTATAAATAAAAAACCAAACAATTAATCTTCAGGTGCATGTTAAAAATACTTATGATCAAAACCATCCATATACATATGCATCATACCAATCATTAAAAGATCAGAAACAATTCAAGGATCATATATGTAGTTCCATATGAGAATAAATCTAGGGCCTCATAATTTGTTTCAGAGATGGAGTTGGCGAACCAAAGTACCAACAACAGAACCTATATTGTTTGTGTGCATTGCTGCCTCAGGTTCACCAACCCATCCCTAAAACACGACACCATCATACGTGTCTCCCCTTGAACTCTTTTGGGGAAAATTTCAATCATCGGCCTCGGTGACAAGCTAAAATGTAATTCTTATACACTATGAATGCATGGAATAGATAATTCAAATATAATAGTTCTATGAATGTAGAATAAAGATTCTAGCCTCATATGTTTATACAAAGATGGCGTAAGCGAACTAAGTAACAATTGCACAACATATATTGATCTTGTACATGGCCCCAGGTTCGCTCACTCATCCCTGAAAAAATCTGACACCAATGTGTCTGCCTCTCTTTGGGGCAAATTTGAATCATTGGCCACAATAAGAAATTGAAATGTAATCATACAAAACAATATTTAGGGATATACAAATGCATCATACAACGCATTCATAGATCCGAAACAATACAAAGATTATATATTTATGTTCCATATGAGAGAAAAATTAGGGCCACATTTTTTTCAGCGATGGAGTCGGAGAACCAAAATACCAACAGCGCAACCTATATTGTTTATGTGCATTGCTGCCTCAGGTTCACTAACCATCCCTAAGAAAATGACACCATCAGATGCCCTTGCACTATTTTGGGCAAAATTGAATCATTAGGCTCAGTAAGGAATAGAAATGTAATGTTATAGGCGTGGTGTGTATCGAAATCAACACTCAACTAGCAAACTCAACTAGATGACAGATGAGTAGATTGGGGTTTTGTGACTAGACAGATTGGGGTTTTGTGACTAGATGGCAGATGCATCAATCAACCGATCGAATCATATATATACTACCCTACTTCAAGAGCAAAAGAATCTATACACGATTGAGCAAATCCTATGTATGAACAGTGAAAACTGCGGCTGTGACTAGAGAAGCTAGCAATGTAGTACCTCGGACTCCTCATCAGGGACCTCCTCGTCGAACTCATCATTCTTCGCGATTGTGTCAAAGATTTCTTGAACGGCGATGGGGTCGTCGATGTAGATCACCGGATTGCCACCGCTTGCCGCTTGCCCCCCATCCAGATCTGCCGCTGGCACCACGACATTGTCGGCCACCTGCTGCTCGGCGGCGACGACTACTACCTGCTGCTCGGCAGCGATGGCTACCACTTGCTGCTCGGCAGCGACGGCTAGCACCTGCTGCTCGGTGGCGACGGCTACTGGCTGGACGGATGAGTTTGCACCCTCAACGGTGCGGCAACGAGCGACGTTCATGCCCGAAGAAGACGCCTCCGCCTGCTTGGTGACGACCGAGCCATATGCTGCTGCGCCTTCAACTCGCTTCACCTCCAGATCGACTCCACACGTACGTTTCATGGCACACCAACGGAAGGAGGTAGTGCAAACGAGGGAGCTTCGGCACACACGACAGGTGTAGATTGGGGTCTTGGGACTAGAAAGACTGGGGGGAAATGAGACGAGCTCATAGAAGAAGAAGGTCGAGGGGGGTTATAAACACCGGACCGTTCGTAGTCCTCGAGTCGACACGTGTGGTGGGTGGGGGCCTACCACGATATCCACCCTTTTTTCGGTTCCCTTTTTTTGAAACAGCCACGATCTCCACTTTAGAGCTGCATTGAAAACACGCTCACGGCAGACCTCGATTCCACTGCATGCAAGTGACGCAGAACAAATTTCTAGCAACGTTAGATCTAGTTGAGGGGGGCCCTTGACTAATGGAAGTTACTAGCGGTAGGGCCTAGTTGCAAATGAGATTGAGAGTGCTGCGTAAAAATGGGATATGTCTTATTAAAATCAAGTGGCAATAAATTGCAGTGCCCCGTCGACAACTGTGCCCTGTGCATGAGTTGTAGTAGCAGTAGTAGGCTTTTCAGACTTGGTTAAACTTGAGATGACCGCTCGACGACTTTTTCCATGGACGGCACCGTGTTCCTTCCTATAGAAGTCTCGCGGAGGGAGACGACTATGTTGTCTCACGCTGTACTGTGAAGGGCACAACATGTGCAACGGTCATCGTTGGATCGCACAGAATCAACGGTTGGTGCGCACGATCCGCGTAGAACTGTGACAACCAATCAGGGAGTAGTAGCGAGGGTGAGAACAGGTTTGGGCTTCAAAGAAAGATAGAGAGGGGGGGCAAAACTAAGTAGTACCACATAAAACCAAGGGCAAAACCGAGTAGTATAAAAATGGAAAGTGTCTTGTACAATCAAATACATCATGGAATACATCAAATTATGCCAAGATAAATCCACTAGAGTTCATTGCATGTGTGTTCTTCTCATAAACCACACATGGATGCACCTATGTGATTGCATGTCTGTTCCTCTAAACAAACCACATAAGGATCCACCAGTGTCATTGCATGTGTGTTCTTCTCATGAACCACATAAGGATCCATGAGTGTCATTGGATGTGTGTTCTTCTCATGAACCACACATTGATCCACCAGTGTCATTGCATGTCTGTTCCTCTAAACAAACCACATAAGGATCCACCAGTGTCATTGCATGTCTGTTCTTTTCATGAACCACACCCAGTGTCATAGCATGTGTGTTCTTCTAAACAAACCACATAAGGATCCACTAGTGTCATTGCATGTCTGTTCTTTTCATGAAACACATAAGGATCCACCAGTGTCATTGCATGTCTGTTCTTTTCATGAGCCACACCCAGTGTCATTGCATGTGTGTTCTTTTCATGAACCACACCCAGTGTCATTGCATGTGTGTTCCTCTAGACAGACAACATAAGGATCTACCGGTGTCACTGCATGTCTGTTCTTTTCATGAACCACATAAGGATCCACCAGTGTCATTGGATGTGTGTTCTTCTCATGAACCACACATGGATCCACCGGTGTCATTGCATGTCAGTTCCTCTAAACAAACCACAGAAGGATCCACCAGTGTCATTGCATGTCTGTTCTTTTCATGAACCACAACCATTGTCATTGCATGTGTGTTCTTCTAAACAAACCACATAAGGATAAACCAGTGCATTGCATGTCTGTTCTTTTCATGAACCACACCTAGTGTCATTGCATGTATTTTCTTTTCATGAACCACACCCAGTGTCATTGCATGTGTGATCTTTTCATGAACCACAGCTAGAGTCATTGCATGTCTGTTATTTTCATGAACCACACCTAGTGTCATGGCATGTATGTTCTTTTCATGAACCACACCTAGTGCCACTACATGTCAGCTCTTTTCATGAACCACATAAGGATCTACCAGTGTCATTGGATGTGTGTTCTTCTCATGAAACACACGTGGATCCACCGGTGTCATTGCATGTCTGTTCCTCTAAACAAACCACATAAGGATCCTCCATTGTCATTGCATGTCTATTCTTTTCATGAACCGCACCCAGTGTTATTGCATGTGTGTTCCTCTAAACAAACCACATAAGGATCCACCGGTGTCATTGCATGTGTGTTCTTTTCATGAACAACACCCAGTGACATTGCATGTGTTTTATTCTAAACAAAACACATAAGTATCCACCAGTGTCAATGCATGTCTGTTCTTTTCATGAGCCACACCCAGTGTCATTGCATGTGTGTTCTTTTCATGAACCACAGCTAGAGTCATTGCAAGTCTGTTCTTTTCACGAACCACACCCAGTGTCATTGCATGTCTGTTCTTTTCATGAACCACACCCAGTGTCACTGCATGTCAGTTCTTTTCATGAACCACATAAGGATCAACCAGTATCATTGGATGTGTGTTCTTCTCCTGAACCACACATGGATCCACCGGTGTCATTGCATGTATGTTCCTCTAAACAAACCACAGAAGGATCCACCAGTGTCATTGCATGTCTGTTCTTTTCATGAACCACACCCAGTGTCTTTGCATGTGTGTTCTTCTAAACAAACCACACAAGGATAAACCAGTGTCATTGCATGTCTATTCTTTACATGAACCACACCAGTGTCATTGCATGTGTGTTCTTCTAAACAAACCACATAAGTCATTACATGTATGTTCTTTTCATGAACCACACCCGGTGTCATTGCATGTGTGTTCCTCTAGACAGACAACAGAAGGATCTACCGGTGTAACTGCATGTCTCTTCTTTTCATGATACACATAAAGGATCCACCAGTGTCATTGTATGTGTGTTCTTCTCATGAACCACACATGGATCCACCGGTGTCATTGCATGTCAGTTCCTCTAAACAAACCACATAAGGATCCACCAGTGTCATTGCATGTCTGTTCTTTTCATGAACCACACCCAATGTTATTGCATGTGTGTTATTCTAAACAAAACACATAAGGATCCACCATTGTCATTGCATGTCTGTTCTTTTAATGAACCACATAAGGATCCACTAGTGTCATTGCATGTCTGGTCTTTTCATGAACCACACCCAGTGTCATTGCATGTGTGTTCTTTTCATGAACCACACCCAGTGTCATTGCATCTGTGTTCCTCTAGACAGACAACATAAGGATCTACTGGTGTCACTACATGTCTGTTCTTTTCATGAACCATATAAGGATCCACCAGTGTCATTGGATGTGTGTTCTTCTCATGAACCACACATGGATCCATCGGTGTCATTGCATGTCTTTTCCTCTAAACAAACCACATAAGGATCCACCAGTGTCATTGCATGTCTATTCTTTTCATGAACCACACCCAGTGTCATTGCATGTGTGTTCTTCTAAACAAACCACATAAGGATAAACCAGTGTCATTGCATGTCTGTTCTTTTCAAGAACCACACCTAGTGTCATTGCATGTCTATTCTTTTCATGAACCACACCCAGTGTCATTGCATGTCTGATCTTTTCATGAACCACAACTAGAGTCATTGCATGTTTTTTCTTTAAATGAACCACACCTAGTGTCATTGCATGTCTGTTCTTTTCATGAACCACACCTAGTGCCACTGCATGTCAGTCCATTTCAAGAACCACATAAGGATCTACCAGTGTCATTGGATGTGTGTTCTTCTCATGAACCACACGTGGATCCACCGGTGTCATTGCATGTCTATTCCTCTAAACAAACCACATAAGGATCCACCAGTGTCATTGCATGTCTATTCTTTTCATGAACCGCACCCAGTGTCATTGCATGTGTGTTCCTCTAAACAAACCACATAAGGATCCACGAGTGTCATTGCATGTGTGTTCTTTTCATGAACCACACCCAGTGTCATTGCATGTGTGTTCTTCTAAACAAACCACATAAGGATCCACCAGTGTCATTGCATGTATGTTCTTTTCATGACCCACACCCAGTGTCATTGCATGTGTGTTCTTTTCATGAACCACAGCTAAAGTCATTGCAAGTCTGTTCTTTTCATGAACCACACCCAGTGTCATTGCATGTCTGTTCTTTTCATGAACCACACCTAGTGTCACTTCATGTCAGTTCTTTTCATGAACCACATAAGGATCCACCAGTGTTATTGGATGTGTGTTCTTCTCATGAACCACACATGGATCCACCGGTGTCATTGGATGTGTGTTCTTTCATGAACCACACATGGATCCACCGGTGTCATTGCATGTCTGTTTTCTAAACAAACCACATAAGGATCCACCAGTTTCATTGCATGTCTATTATTTTCATGAACCACACCCAGTGTCATTGCATGTGTGTTCTTCTAAACAAACCACATAAGGATCCACCAGTGTCATTGCATGTCTATTCATTTCATGATCCACATAAGGATCCACCAGTGTCATTGCATGTGTGTTCTTTTCATGAACCACACCCAGTGTCATTTCATGTATGTGTTTTCATGAACCACAGCTAGAGTCATTGCATGTCTGTTCTTTTCATGAACCACACCTAGTGTCAATGGATGTCTGTTCTTTTCATGAACCACACCCGGTGTCACTACATGTCAGTTCTTTTCATGAACCACACAAGGATCCACCAGTGTCATGGCATGTCAGTTCTTTTCATGAACCACATATGGATCCACCAGTGTCATTGCATGTCTGTTCTATTCATGAACCACACCCAGTCTCATTGCATGTGTGTTCCTCTAGACAAACCACATAAGGATCCACCGGTGTCACTTCATGTCTATTCTTTTCATGAACCACACCTAGTGTCATTGCATGTGTGTTCTTCTAAACAAACCACATAAGGATAAACCAGTGTCATTGCATGTCTGTTCTTTTCATGAACCACACCTAGTCTCATTGCATGTCTGTTCTTTTCATGAACCACATCCAGTGTCATTGCATGTGTGATCTTTTAATGAACCACAGCTAGAGTCATTGCATGTCTCTTCTTTTCATGAACCACACCTAGTGTCTTTGCATGTCTGTTCTTTTCATGAACCACACCCAGTGTCATTGCATGTCTGTTCTTTTCATGAACCACACCTAGTGCCATTGCATGTCAGTTCTTTTCATGAACCACATAAGGATCTACCAGTGTCATTGGATGTCTGTTCTTCTCGTGAACCACACGTGGATCCACCGGTTTCATTGCATGTCTGTTCCTCTAAACAAACCACATAAGGATCTACTAGTGTCATTGCATGTATATTCTTTTCATGAACCGCACCCACTGTCATTGCATGTGTGTTCCTCTAAACAAACCACATAAGGATCCACTAGTGTCATTGCATGTGTGTTCTTTTCATGAAGCACACCCAGTGTCATTGCATGTGTGTTCTTCTAAACAAACCACATAAGGATCCACCAGTGTCATTGCATGTCTGTTCTTTTCATGAGCCACACCTAGTGTCATTGCATGTGTGTTCTTTTCATGAACCACAACTAGACTCATTGCAAGTCTGTTCTTTTCATGAACCACACCCAGTGTCATTGCATGTCTGTTCTTTTCATGAACCACACCTAGTGTCACTACATGTCAGTTCTTTTCATGAACCACATAAGGATCCACTAGTGTCATTGGATGTGTGTTATTCTCATGAACCACACATGGATCCACCGGTGTCATTGGATGTGTGTTCTTCTCATGAACCACACATGGATCCACCGGTGTCATTGCATGTCTGTTTTCTAAACAAACCACATAAGGATCCACCAGTTTCATTGCATGTCTGTTCTTTTCATGAACCACACCCAATGTTATTGCATGTGTGTTATTCTAAACAAAACACATAAGGATCCACCATTGTCATTGCATGTCTGTTCTTTTAATGAACCACATAAGGGTCCACTAGTGTCATTGCATGTCTGGTCTTTTCATGAACCACACCCAGTGTCATTGCATGTGTGTTCTTTTCATGAACCACACCCAGTGTCATTGCATCTGTGTTCCTCTAGACAGACAACATAAGGATCTACCGGTGTCACTACATGTCTGTTCTTTTCATGAACCATATAAGGATCCACCAGTGTCATTGGATGTGTGTTCTTCTCATGAACCACACATGGATCCATCGGTGTCAT